>JAKFGQ010000451.1:0-24016 GCA_021498475.1 Saguinus midas | reverse complement strand
TTTTAATAGAGACATCAACTCCAGTAAAAAAATAAATAAATAAATAAGAAAATAAGAAAAAAACAATAACCAGCACTGCAGCCTGGGAGACAGAGCAACACTCCATCAAAAAAAATAATAATGAAACATTGACTTGCCACGTAAAAATCTGAGGGAAAATAATAATAATAATAATAAATAAATATTTTCTTATTACTTTTAGATAGAGTGTCTATTAGATCTATTTTTTAGATAGATAGATGATAGGTAGATAGATAGATAGATCATAGATGATAGGTAGATAGATAGATAGATAGATAGATAGATAGATAGATAGATGATAGATAGATAGATGATACACAGATGATAGATAAATAGATGATAGATGATAGATACATAGATGATAGATAGATGATAGATGATAGATACATAGATAATAGATAGACACATAGATAGACACATAGATAGATAGATACATATATAATAGATGATAGATATATAGATGATAGATAGATAGATAATAGATGATAGATACATAGATGATAGATACATATAGATAGATGATAGATACATAATAGATACATAATTGATAGATGATAGATACATAGATGATAGACAGATAGATAGATAGACACATAGATAGATACATTGATAGATATATAGATGATAGATAGATGATACACAGATGATAGATAAATAGATGATAGATAGATGATAGATACATAATGAATACATAGATTGATAGATGATAGATACATAGCTGATAGATAGATAGATACATAGATAGATACATAGATAGATAGATGATAAAGATTCATTTCCACCACTGTGTTCTTTCTTCCCCTGCTCCAGACAGCAGGTGCCACATGAGAGGCACCCCCACCATGGGGGGACATGAAGCCACCTCACCCCCTCCCCTTCCCGTGAAGCATCGAGGCGCCCCCAACTTTTCAGGAAGTTGAGTAATGGTCGCTGAAATGATTTGGAAACTCATCTGATAGCGACCAATTCCACTTCTGGGAAAGGGATGTTGCCACGTGCCCACCTGCCTGCCGGGCCTCCAGCCTCCCCAGAAAGCTTGGGCTGGTTTCCGGCTTCCTGGGGAGGTGCCTGGCCATGGCTCTGCCTGTCCCTAGATGGGAGGCTGGGGTCACACCCGGCTTCCTGCTGCGGCTGCAGGGAATGTCTGTGCAGGGGAAAGCGTGGCCACGGAGAAACTGAGCCGGTATCAGCCGCAGAAAAAGAAACGTGACACTGTCTCCACCTCACAGAATGGGAGCGTCTCAGACTCAGCATGGCTGACATTGGGAGCAGCCGCACAGACAACCCTCGGCGCCATGCTGTGCTTGAACTCACACACCAGGGCCCAGGAGGAGACTTCCCAGGAGTGATGCCAGCAATGTCCATAAATTGTGAATGTTTTGCTGCTGAGACAGAGTCTCACTCTGTTGCCCAGGCTGGAGGGGTTGGTGCAATCCTGGCTCACTGCAACCTCCTCCTCTCGAGTTCAAGTGATTCTCCTGCCTCAGCGTCCGGAATAGCTGGGACTACAGGTTCACACCACCATGCCCGTCTAATTTTGTATTTTTAGTAGAGATGAGGTTTCTCCACGTTGGCCAGGCTGGTCTCGAACGCCCAACCTCAGGTGATCCACCCACCTAGGCCTCCCAAAGTGCTGGGGTGACAGGCGTGAGCCACCAGACCTGGACTGTGAATCTTTTGACACTGTCCCCAGACATGGCCAAGTGTGCCGTGCATGTAGACTTCTCCCTGGCCTGTGAACCGCTGTGATTGATAGATGATAGATGTGTAGATAATGGAAAGATGGAGAGATGGACAGATAATACATGGAATAGAAGACAGATAGATATAACAAGTGATCATTATATGTATTATATGTATGATAGATTGATGATAGATGACACATAGATGATAGAAAAATAGATGATTGATTGATAGATGATAGATGCATCGATGATAGATGATATGTTGATAGATTATAGATGGATAGATGATAGATAATAGGTTGATAGATGATAGATACATAGATGATAGATACATAATGATTGATAGATGACAGATGATGGATTCATAGTAGACAGAGATAGATGATATAGATGACAGATAGAAGATAGAAAGATAGGTAGATACATAGATAGATACATAGATAGATAGACACATAAATTGGTAGACAGGTAGATAGATACATAGATAGATAGACACATAGATAGGTAGATACATAGATACATATATAGACACATACATGATAGATACATAGATAGATACATAGACACATAGATGATAGATAGATGGATAGATAGATAGAGACATATATGCATTAATCCATACATAGATGGATAGATAGAAAGATAGATACATAGATGAATAGATAGACACATAGATGATAGAAAGATAGATAGACACATAGGTGATAAATAGATAGAATAAATGACAGATGAAACATTGACATAATAAATGATTATAATACATAGGACATAGATAGATAGACACATAGATAGGTAGATACATAGATACATATATAGACACATACATGATAGATACATAGATAGATAGACACATAAATTGGTAGACAGGTAGATAGATAGATAGACACATAGATGATAGATACATAGATAGATAGAGACATATATGCATTAATCCATACATAGATGGATAGATAGAAAGATAGGTAGATACATAGATAGATACATAGATGATAGATGCATCGATGATAGATGATAGATGCATCGATGATAGATGATAGATACATAGACACATAGATGATAGATGCATCGATGATAGATGATAGATGCATCGATGATAGATGATAGATACATAGACACATAGATAGGTAGATACATAGATACATATATAGACACATACATGATAGATACATAGACACATAGATAGGTAGATACATAGATGATAGATACATAGACACATAGATGATAGATAATAGGTTGATAGATTATAGATGGATAGATGATAGATAGATGGATAGATAGATAGACACATAAATTGGTAGACAGGTAGATAGATACATAGACACATAGATGATAGAAAGATAGATACATAGACACATAGATGATAGATACATAGACACATAGATGATAGATGATAGATGCATCGATGATAGATGATAGATGCATCGATGATAGATGATAGATAATAGGTTGATAGATTATAGATGGATAGATAGATAGAGACATATATGCATTAATCCATACATAGATGGATAGATGATAGATAAATAGATGATAGATACATAGACACATAGATGATAGATGCATCGATGATAGATGATAGATACATAGATACATATATAGACACATACATGATAGATACATAGATAGATAGATACATAGAGGCCAGGCACTGTGACTCATGCCTATAATCCCAGCACTTTGGGAGGCTGAGGCAGGCGGATCACCTGAGCTCAGAGTTCGAGACCAGCCTGGCCAACATGGTGAAACCCTGGTCTCTACTAAAAATACAAAAATCAGCAGCTGTGGTGGCAGGCTCCTGTGTCACTCAGGCTGAAGTGTGGTGGCTGGATCTCGGCTCACCGCAACTTTGCCTCCCGGGTTCAAGTCATGCTCCTTCCTGAAACTCCCGAGTAGCTGGGGCTGCAGGTGTTGACCACCACACCCAGCTAATTTTTATATTTTAGTAGAGATGGAGGTTTCACCATATTTGCCAGGCTGGTCTTGAACTCCTGACCTCAGGTGATCTGCCCACCTCGGCCTCACAGAGTGCTGGGATTACAGGCTGAGCCACCATGTCCAACCCAGCAGGTAAATTCTGTCTCTGAGCTTTATATCTTACTGTCTCCTGCCTCCCGTTTTTTCCCCTGAGAAAAGACAGGCACAGTTGTTTTCAGCTAAGAGGAAACTTGAGGGCAGGAAAACAGAAAGTCCCTGCTCAGCCCACGCCCCTCATTCGAAAGAGAGAACTGGGGATTCCCAGCAAGAAAAATGCCCAGGAGATGCCGCAGAGAAGGCTGAGTCTGTTTAAGCAGCGACATTCTCTGGGGCGTGTTTTCATCAGGCAAAAGATGTCCCCGTCTCCATGTTCGCAGACCAGGACAGACACCTGCAGGAAGTGGCTGAGAGGTACTGGGATGAGTGTCAGAGCTCAGTCCGACTAACACATCACTCAGGGAGGGCCACGTTCTGGGCTTAGCGGTGCAGGTGCAGGATGCACGGAACCATGGTTTCTGGAAAGGCAGGGAACTATAAATAAACAAATAATGTCATCTGAAGTTGAGGTGGGAGGGAGTCAGAGAACTGAGAACTATGCGTTCCATCGAGATGGAATCATGGGGACCCACTTTACCCTTCAATATGAAGCCAGCAGGCAAAACCAGAAAAAATGCAACTGTGTTAGTTTCTCTCTCTTTTTTTTTTTTTTTTTTGAGACAGAGTCTCACTCTTGTTGCCCAGGCTGCAGTGCAGTGAACGATCTCAGCTCACTGCAACTCTCACCACCCTGGTGAGTGATTTGGCTTGGATCTATGTCCCTGCCCAAATCTCAGGTTCAACTGTAATCCCCAAAGCTGGAGGTGGGGCCTGGTGGGAGGTGACAGGGTGATCGGGGCCCTTTCTAATGGTTTAGCGCTATCTTTCAAGTACTGTTCTTGTGATAGAGTTCTCAGAAAATCTGGATGTTTAAAAGTCTGTGGCACCTCCTCTCTCTCTTTCTCTTGTTCCTGCTCTGGCTGTGTAAGACTCTTGCTTCCTCTTCAGCTTTCTCCATGATTGTAAGTTTCCTGAGGCCTCGCTAGCCATGCTTCCTGAATAGCCTGCAGAACTGTGAGCCAATTCAACGTGTATTCTTTATAAATTACCAGTCTCAGCTAGTTCACACACACACACACACACACACACACACACACACTTCTAAAATTAGCTAGAGCCCCTAAACCCCCATTACCAAAGCTCTAATATCACCTCACCTGTGTTCATTTGTATATTGTTTTTCTCCTTTTTCTAGGTCTGATTTCTAACTGAATTGGTCATATAATTGACATACGTTGGCCAGCTCCAGAAAAGTTTTCTTTTTTTGAGACAGAGTTTCACTCTTGTTACCCAGGCTGGAGTGCAATGGTGCGATCTCGGCTCACCACAACTTCTGCCTCCTGGGTTCAAGCGATTCTCCTGCCTCAACCTCCTGAGTAGCTGGGATTACAGGCACGCGCCACCGTGCTCAGCTAATTTTTGTATTTTTAGTAGAGATGGAGTGTCACCATGTTGACCAGGATGGTCTCGATCTCTGGACCTTGTGATCCACCCACCTCGGCCTCCCAAAGTGCTGGGATTACAGGCTTGAGCCACCACACCCGCCAGAAATGTTTATAAACTAAGTAAATTTGTCTCCCCCTCTCCAACCTCTGGCTGCTTCTAAATTAACCACTTTATGCTTTAAAATTCAGCCTTGCCTCTCCCCTGCTCACAATGCAAGTCTTTGTTCTGTCACTCAAGAGAAAATTCACCTGAGATGCCAGTTCACAATGAGGCATGAAGGGCTTCCAGACGTGTAGAAAGCCTCCCCAAACACCCAGAGTTTCAAGCCTGTGGTAGAATAAAAACACATGCAATTTTGACACATGGTCTTAGTCTAATGGGCTAAAATAATTCAAAGGAGGTCAGCATTTTAAAAATTAATTAGCACTTTGCCTTTTGGTGAAAACCAAGGATTTGTCTGTTTGGCAGAAAACTGAGGTCGTGATTTCTTTTTCCTTTTCTGTTTTTTTTTTTTTTTTCTTCATTAAAGCAGATGGTTTGCATTAAAAATGTTCTTTGCTAAGGAATTTCAGTCTTTGGGGAGAGTCATCAAAATGAAGTTTCAGGAGGTGCCATTCCAATCTCAGCCAATTTGCAGAAAATAACCCTACACTGCAAGACACAAAGGCAGCTCACATTTCTGTCCTGCAGAATACTAGGAGGCAATGTGTCTCCCGGTCCCCAGGAAGGGCAGCTTCTGTCTCAATGTCCCAGGAAGGGCAGCTTCTGTCTCCAGGTCCCCAGGAAGGGCAGCTTCTGTCTCAAGGTCCCAGGAAGAGCAGCTTCTGTCTCCAGGTCCCCAGGAAGGGCAGCTTCTCTCTCAAGGTCCCAGGAAGGGCAGATTCTGTCTCAAGGTACCAGGAAGGGCAGATTCTGTCTCAAGGTCCCAGGAAGGGCAGCTTCTGTCTCCAGGTCCCAGGAATGGCAGCTTCTGTCTCAAGGTCCCAGAAAGGGCAGCTTCTGTCTGCAGGTCCCCAGGAAGGGCAGCTTCTGTCTCAAGGTCCCAGGAAGGGCAGCTTCTGTCTCAGGGTCCCCACAAAGGGCAGCTTCTGTCTCAAGGTCCCAGGAGGGGAAGCTTCTGTCTCCAGGTCTCCAGGAAGGGCAGCTTCTGTCTCAGGGTCCCCAGGTAGACCAGCTTCTGTCTCCAGGTCCCCAGGAAGGGCAGCTTCTGTCTCCAGGTCCCCAGGAAGGGCAGATTCTGTCTCAAGGTCCCAGGAAGGGCAGAATCTGTCTCTAGCCAGATCCTGGTAATTCCCCAGGAGTTCAGTAAGAAACTTGGACATGCAGCCTCTTTCTGGAGCCAGGACAGCCATCACACATTCAGCTGAGTCCCTCATCCCAAGAGCCCAGAAAGCCTTCTGGGCTGCCAAGAGTGCAAATCTTTGTTAGCCCTGTGCTTCCCCCGAAGTACATACTCCCTGGGAGCAATTCTCTAGATAAGCCATGCACCCAGTTCTCTCCTCATTTGCCTCTGATAGTTTGTGTCCCTCATCCCACCCACAATCCCCAATTCTGTTCTGCTCTTTGCTGTCTCTGCCTCTCAGGCAATTCTCAGGGCATTCCATTCCTCGGGTCTCTTCGGTGGTCTCGTTGCCTGGTTTACAAACTCCCTACCTCCTACACATTGTAGGAGATAAAAAGTAAGATCTTTTCCTCACCTATTGCAAGGTTAATGGCTGAGACTCTGATAAGAAAACACAGATTAGCCAGAGAAGAGAAAGCATACATATTTATTTAGCATAAATTTTGTGTGATACAGGAGCTTTAAGGATAAATACCCAAAGACGCAGGAAAAACTATATATAGAGAGAGGTAGTGTCTGGCTCTGTCTCCCAGGCTGCAGTGCAGTGGTGCAATCCTGGCTCACTACAACTTCCGCTTCCAGGGATCAAATCATCCTCCCACCTCTGCCTCCCAAACAGTGGGGACTACAGGCGTGCACCTCCTCACCTGGCTAATTGATATATGTATATTTTGTAGAGACAGGGTGAAATCCTGAGCTCAGGCAATCCACCCTGCCTCAGCCTGCCAAAGCCTTGGGATTACAGGCATGAGCCTCCAGGACCAGTCAGAAAACTATACTTTTGTGTGCTGTCATGCGGAAGTGTGATTGGAGGACAACAGGGCATGAACCATTGTGAATAAAGTTAGGGGAAGGGAACTTAACATGGGCTGCATGTTAAGATTCTTCTCTGTGTCTGTGTCTTCAGAGACAAAAATGTTCTTTTTCTCTGTAGATAGGGAGGACACTTCTTGAATGAAGGTCCTAGGACCTGTTTCGGGGGAAGCCTAGAGAAATTTTCCCAGGTTTCTTGACTTGTTTCAGGGAGCAGAGTGATCAGAGGACACTTCCCGATGCCCGTGCACCTCCTGAGCTCTTGCTGATGAGTGGCAGCTGGAAAGGCTACCTTGAGCAAAAGAAGGGAGTAGGGGTTCCTAGCAGGAAAGTGGGGTTTGGGACCACCCTGGCAACATGTTTCAGGGAAGAAGGCTGAGGGAAAGGAGAGAGTAGCTTTTCACCTTCTGCTGTTTCATTTTTTAAATGTCAAAATGCTGCATTTTGGGGTGGTGCATGCTGAACCCCATCAGCATCTCTCCTTCTGCGTGCATAATGTGTTGGACACACTGGCATCCCAGTTCCACCATTAACCTCCCAGCCATCCCAGTTCCATAGGTCACTTCCAGAACCACTATCTGGCTGTCATCACTCAAACAGATCTTCCTGCAATTCCAGCTTTCAATGATCCCCATGGGACCTGCCATCTGAACTCACAAAAATGCCAGTTCTTGACTGTCCCACTTCCTCTCTGTGAATACCTTCTTCAACTTTCTATTTAATTATTTTCTAAAGTGGAAAATTGTGTTTCTAGCTCAACAAGGCTATCTGCCCATAAGTGCAATTTGCATCTCCTCTGCACCTCTATTATTTATTTTACTTGATTATTTCTCTTTTTCTTTGAGTCAGAATCTCACTCTGTCGCCCAGGCTGGAGTGAGGTGGTGCGATCTCGGCTCAATGCAACCTTGAACTTCTGGGTTCAAGCCATTCTTCCACCTCAGCTAAAAATAATTCTTACACCAAAGTGGCATATTGGAGATAACATACTTTAATTCCTTTCAGGGTATTTAGGAAAATATAACACACACACACACACACACACACACACACACAGACTCACACATACAGTCTTTATATGATTTCATAAAAAACAAATTTATGCAATTATATTTGTCATTATATTCATTGATGCAGAGACAGATCTTTTGAGACTTAAATAAGTAACCTAGAAAAGAAGTCAGAAAATTTTGTCCAAAAGTCCAAATCTGACCCACAGCCTGTTTGTTTAAATAAAGTTTTATTTAAACACAGCCATGCCTATATGTTTATATATTGTGCATGACTGCTTTTGCAGTGCAGCGATGGAGTTATGCAGTTGGCCCACAAAGCCAAAAACATTTACTGTCTGGCCCTTTGCTAAAAGAATTTGCCAGTCTCTGAACTAGAAGATGAAATGGAAGTGGTATCTGAAACTCAGAGCAAAAATACATAAATAAAACCATGGCGGAAAAGACAAGAATGTTGAATAAAACATTTGGGAGAACAGTGATGTGATACTGATACACCACAGTGTGCCTAATAATGGAACACATCCAGGAGAAAGAATGATGAAACGAGTAATAGAGTAAAAACTTTCTGAGACAAAAACACTTAAATAACCATTGTTCCTAGCATATGTTCTCAAATCCTTACCATTGAGAGAAGCAGTACACAAATGGACGATGACTAGACATATATAAAGACAGAGGTCTAACCTATAAGCTGCAGTAACTCATACATACATGTTATATGTTGCAGGTAACACATAAATATCATGCATTTTATATGCCACACATGTGTGTCATGCATGTCATATGTTACATGTAACATATATTTTATATTTTGTGTTACATGTATTTTATACATGTTATCTGTTACATATAGCATATATTTGATATGTTATGTGTAACATATTTTATACATGTTATATGTTATATATACTGTAATATAATTACATAACATTAAAATATAGATTATATTTATATATATTTTTACATAATATATATTTTATTTTTTATAACATTATAATATAGATTACATATTTTTTTACATGATATATTTTATTTTTTATAACATTAAAGAATAACATTAATATATAGATTATATTTTTTACATGATATATATTTTATTTTTTATAACACTAAAATATAAATTATATTTATATATATTTTTACATAATATATATTTTATTTTTATATAATATATATTTTATGGATGTGATATGTATTATATATAATATTGTATTATATATGTATAATTTGTATATATATAAACTGTAATATACATGTCACAGTTTAATCTAGAATAAACAAATTTATAAAGACAGAAAGAACAATGGTTGCCACCCAAATGCCCATCAAGGATAGATTGAAGAGAGAAAATGTGGTAGATATATATTGTGAAATACTTTGCACCCATGAAAAGAAACAAGATCATCGTTTGCAGGGACATGGCTGGAGCTAAAAGCCCTTATCCCCAGCAAATAACACAGGAACAGAAAAACAAATACCACATGTTCTCACTGATAAGTGGGAGTTAAAGAATGAGAACACATGGTCACAGGGAGGGGAACATCACACACTGAACCTGTTTGCAGGGGCAGGAGGTGGGAGAGCATCAGAAAAAAGAGCTAATACATGCTGGGCTTAATACCTAGGTGATTAATTGATCTGAGTGGCAAACCACCATGGCACACCTTTACAAATGTAACAAACCTGCACACGATGTACACGTACCCTACAGCTTGATATGAAAATTTAATTGAAATTAAAATAATCTGCAACGTGCTGTGGTTCACGCCTGTAATCCCAGCACTTTGGGAGGCCAAGGAAGGCAGATTATGGGAGGCTGGGAGTTCTAGACCAGCCTGACCAACATAGAGAAACCCAGGCAAAAATACAAAATCAGCTGGGTGTGGTGGTGCATGTCTGTAATCTCAGCTACTCAGGAGGCTGACACAGGAGAATCACTTGAACCCAGGAGGTGGAGGTTGCAGTAAGCTGAGATCAGGCCATTGCACTTCATCCTGGGCTACAAGAGCGAAACTCCACACACACACAAAGAAGCATTTACTATCTTGATAATCTGATCATAAAGTTGAAAAGTTGTTCATCAAACCATCATAAGTTGGAAACCATCTGTATATATGTATGTATACATACACCTTCATTACTAAAATATTGCAGTTGGCTGGGTGTGGTGGCTCATGCCTGTAATCCCAGCATTTTGGGAGGCCGAGGTGGGCAGATCACCTGAGGTCGGGAGTTCAAGTCCAGCCTGACCGACGTGGAGAAACACTGTTTCTACTAAAAATACAAAAATTAAAATAAAAATAGCCAGACATGGTGGCGGATGCCTATAATCCCAGCTACTAGGGACACTGAGGCAACATAATTTCTTGAACCCAGAAGGCAGAGGTTACAGTGAGCTGAGATCACTCCACTGCACTGCAGACAGGTGACAGAACAAAATGCTGTCTAATAAAAAGTTATGTATATGTAATACATATTTCATGTATTTTATATATTTACTTTATACATATTATATTCTTATTTACATATTTTATACATGTATAAATATATACATGCATGTATATACATATATACATAACATATATAACATGTAGATGTCATACATGTCATGTCACATGTGTACATGCCATGCATGTTGTATTTACATATTTTATACATGTAAAACATATACATACAGGTATGCATACATATGTACATACATGTATGTATACATATATACATAACATATATAACATGTAGGTGCCATACATGTCATGTCACATGTGTACATGTCATGCATGTTATGTGTATCACATATATATGTCACATGTTGTATCACAGATACATTCCATACATGTGTGCATCACATATATGTTATACATGTTATGTGCAGCATGTCACATATGTCATGTAGGTTATATGCCACGTATAATGTGTTTGCCATATATGTATGTTATGGCACATATAACATACACATACACGTATAACATATTGTACATCATGCATGTTATGTGCAGCATAACATATATGCATATGCCACATATACATGTATGTTATGTGCCAATATAACACACACATGTCATACATATCATGTCACACATGACATATGCATATCATATGTCATGTGTTACATATCCATGCCATGTTATGTGTTGTGTGTCATGCATGTTATGTGTTACATATAAAATGCACATTGTGTAATATGTTATGCATGTTATATGTCACATATATTTTATATTTTATGTGTTACATATATATGTTATATGTAACATAACATATTTTAATATAACATATGACATATACTTTATAAGTGTTATATGTTATATATACTATAATATATATATAACATTAAAATATAGATTACATTTTATATATAATATTTTTACATGACTTTCTGGGCACTCAGCTGGGAGCAGGGAAGCCTAAAACAGGTATAGCTGCTGTTTCACCCTGAGCTCATCCCAGACAAATATCTCAGCTGTGCACAGGCTCTGCAGTGGGCACCCAGGCTTGAACCCGGAAGCGGAAGTTGGAAGTTGCAGTGAGCCAATATCGCACCACTGCACTACAGCCTGGGTGACATAGCAAGACTCTGTCTCAAAAACAAACACACTAAAGGAGTTCTCAGAGCTCAGCACTTGGAGAAGATTTTAGAGAATGCTTGCTAAACGTGAAGAATGGTCAATTCATGATTCTATGAGTGAAATGACCCAATTTTCTTCCCTAATCAGAGCACCATGTTGGGTTAGGTCCCTGTACTGGGTTGAACAGTGCTCATCCCCCACCCCTACAGAAGAACAGTGCTCACTCCCACCCCCCATCCAGAACCTCAGAGTGTGTCCTTATTTGTAAGGGTCTTTGTGCATGTGATATAATGAAGGATCTCAACATGTGATCGTCTTGCATTTAACCAGGGTCCTAAATCCACTCATGGCCATCCTTCTAGGAGACAGAGACACAGAGGAGAAGGCCACATGGAGATGGAGGCAGAGGCTGGAGTGATGGGGCCATAAGCCCAGGGATGCTGGAGCCCCCAGGAGCTGGGAGAGGCAGGAAGCATCCTCCTCTAGACCCTCCAGAGGGAACTAAATACAACTGAAGTGGATTGAACTATGGTACTTCCCAAGATATGTTCATATTCTAACCCAAGAACCTGTGAATGGAGGCGGAGACTGCAGTGATAGGGCCACAAGTCCAGAGATGCTGGAGCCCCCAGGAGCTGGAGAAGCAAAAAGCTGCCTCCCCTACACCCTCCAGAGGGAAACAAACACAATTGCAAAAGTTTGGATGATGATCCCCAAAAGATATGTCCATGTCCTAAAAAAAAAAAAAAAAAAAAAAAAAAAAAAAAAAAAAAAAAAAAAAAAAAAAAAAAAAAAAAAAAAAAAAAAAAAAAAAAAAAAAAAAAAAAAAAAAAAAAAAAAAAAAAAAAAAAAAAAAAAAAAAAAAAAAAAAAAAAAAAAAAAAAAAAAAAAAAAAAAAAAAAAAAAAAAAAAAAAAAAAAAAAAAAAAAAAAAAAAAAAAAAAAAAAAAAAAAAAAAAAAAAAAAAAAAAAAAAAAAAAAAAAAAAAAAAAAAAAAAAAAAAAAAAAAAAAAAAAAAAAAAAAAAAAAAAAAAAAAAAAAAAAAAAAAAAAAAAAAAAAAAAAAAAAAAAAAAAAAAAAAAAAAAAAAAAAAAAAAAAAAAAAAAAAAAAAAAAAAAAAAAAAAAAAAAAAAAAAAAAAAAAAAAAAAAAAAAAAAAAAAAAAAAAAAAAAAAAAAAAAAAAAAAAAAAAAAAAAAAAAAAAAAAAAAAAAAAAAAAAAAAAAAAAAAAAAAAAAAAAAAAAAAAAAAAAAAAAAAAAAAAAAAAAAAAAAAAAAAAAAAAAAAAAAAAAAAAAAAAAAAAAAAAAAAAAAAAAAAAAAAAAAAAAAAAAAAAAAAAAAAAAAAAAAAAAAAAAAAAAAAAAAAAAAAAAAAAAAAAAAAAAAAAAAAAAAAAAAAAAAAAAAAAAAAAAAAAAAAAAAAAAAAAAAAAAAAAAAAAAAAAAAAAAAAAAAAAAAAAAAAAAAAAAAAAAAAAAAAAAAAAAAAAAAAAAAAAAAAAAAAAAAAAAAAAAAAAAAAAAAAAAAAAAAAAAAAAAAAAAAAAAAAAAAAAAAAAAAAAAAAAAAAAAAAAAAAAAAAAAAAAAAAAAAAAAAAAAAAAAAAAAAAAAAAAAAAAAAAAAAAAAAAAAAAAAAAAAAAAAAAAAAAAAAAAAAAAAAAAAAAAAAAAAAAAAAAAAAAAAAAAAAAAAAAAAAAAAAAAAAAAAAAAAAAAAAAAAAAAAAAAAAAAAAAAAAAAAAAAAAAAAAAAAAAAAAAAAAAAAAAAAAAAAAAAAAAAAAAAAAAAAAAAAAAAAAAAAAAAAAAAAAAAAAAAAAAAAAAAAAAAAAAAAAAAAAAAAAAAAAAAAAAAAAAAAAAAAAAAAAAAAAAAAAAAAAAAAAAAAAAAAAAAAAAAAAAAAAAAAAAAAAAAAAAAAAAAAAAAAAAAAAAAAAAAAAAAAAAAAAAAAAAAAAAAAAAAAAAAAAAAAAAAAAAAAAAAAAAAAAAAAAAAAAAAAAAAAAAAAAAAAAAAAAAAAAAAAAAAAAAAAAAAAAAAAAAAAAAAAAAAAAAAAAAAAAAAAAAAAAAAAAAAAAAAAAAAAAAAAAAAAAAAAAAAAAAAAAAAAAAAAAAAAAAAAAAAAAAAAAAAAAAAAAAAAAAAAAAAAAAAAAAAAAAAAAAAAAAAAAAAAAAAAAAAAAAAAAAAAAAAAACACCTCTGTCATTCAGACAGGTGTCCATGTGCCACATTTTCTTTATCTATCAGTCAGGTGTCCTTGTAAGAGACAGAAGAGTAGATGCAGAAAGCCCTGTAGCAACCAGCCCAAAATGTTCAGGACTTGATCGATAACTATGAGCTTCCCCAATTTTTCCCCTACTTCCAACTCAGGACCAAGCAGAGAAACTCAAATGTGCCCCCTAAACAGTCACAAAGGATGTCTCGCTTCTAGTGAGCCATCAACCACCTCCAATCAGAACACACCTTAGTTTTTCCTTTTTCCACCTATAAAGCTTCCCCATGGCTCTGCTGGCCTTTGAATCTCTGCCAGACAGGAGTGTTGATGGCTGATTTTTTTGCTGCAGTAAGCTCTGAATAAAAACCTTGCTTGTTTTCATGTGGGTGGTCTTCATTTATTTCCATTCCCTCATCTCTAAATTCATCATGACCTGATCACTGCTGCCTGCCTCAGCAGTACCTGCTGCACACCAGCCAATGCTAATCAATTTTAGTTCCCCAATATCTGCTATCTTTTGCCTATGAGCCAAGGCACTGGGGCATCCTCCTGCTACAAACTTCAAGCAGGAACCCCACCTTCCTGCTAAGAACTTCTACTCCCTTCTTCTCTTGCTCAAGGTAGCTTTTCCACTTGTTACTCATTGGCAAGGTCTCAGCAGGTGCACAGGCATCAGGAAGCCTCCTCTGATCACTCTATTGTCACCTTAAGACCACATCTAAGTCATCTGTCCCCATGCAACCTGTCCCAGTGGTAGCCAATGCCAACTAACTTCTCAGCCCTGTCTTCTAGTATGAAGCTCATGAAAGTTGGTGAATTTATACTGGGCTTCAGTGGACTGACAATGACAAGCACAGTGCCAAGAATATCTTGGCTCCTCAAAATGCACTTATAGATGAATTACCCTACAAATGTGCAAGGTTCCTTTTTGGTTACCAAAGTGATGATTCTGCCATGAACCTGTGTAACGTGGAGTTTCACAAAGGGATTTCCACAAAAGGAGAGGCTTCTTATGATTTGTTCACTTCCTGTTTATTCCTGTAAAGAGAGGAGCTTTGCTATGTCAGTTGAAAGTTTGCTTGTGGGTTGAAAATCCTTGATTTATGGATTGGGATGATGCAGTCATCTTTGTCTATTTGTTTGTGTCTATTAAGGACAGAGGCACAAGTTCATTTTTCTTGAAGCCAGAGTCTTTTTTCTTGTCTTAGTCCATTTAGGCTGCTATATATAAACAAACAAACAAACAAACAAAAAACAAAAAAAAACACCTAAGACTGGATGGCTGATCAGTAACACATTTGACATGCACAGCAGCTCTGGAGGGTGGAGATCCAACATCAACAAGTCGAAGATTCTATGTCTGGTAAGGATGCATTTACTGGTTCATAGATGGTGCCTTCTCGCTGTGTCCTCACATGGTGGAAGGGGCGATGGAGCTCTCTGTGGTCTCTTTTATAAGGGCTGCCATCCCATTCATGAGGCTCCACCCTCACAAACTCACTTCCCAAAGGCCCCACATCATAACACCATCACCTGGAACAGGAGGATTTCAACACATGCATTTTGGGAAGACACAGACCTTCAGTCTGTAACAAACCTTGGAGAAGTTCTTTTTTCTCTTTTCCATCTCAATTAGGAATTGAATAGCTATCTACTGTACACTAATATATGAAACATACAAACACACACACAGTTATTGCATCATTTAAAAAAAAGTCTTGTAGCAGATAAATGTCTGTCTGCCAGAAAACCATGTGGACATTGCTGGTTCTTATGGGTTTTTATAAAATAGCAGCAGACAGGACAGAAGTGACAGAAGTTATTTCCCAGTATTCCTAATATTATTTTTCTCTGTATCCTTTTCTCACTATGTTTTAGATGAATGTGTTAAAAATGCTTATTATTTTAAAAAATAGCTCTATGCAGTGCATCCCTCTAATTCCAGCTACTCCAGAACTGAGGCTGGAGGATTGCTTGAGCCTGGGTGTTTGAATCCAGCTTGGTGAACATAGCAAGACCTGGTCTCTGCATAAATACACAAATAAATAAATAAAATACAGACTACATGAAAGAGTAAGAACAAAGGTAAACCTTTCCATCTCTTTACATTCCTGTAACTTAAGTTATAACAACATATATCATTTCACTGGAAAAACATTTAGCGCAGCTAATAACATAATTTTAACATAAAAGACATTATATTACAGATATTCTTTGAAACTACTTTGCTACTCAGATCTCTATTATCTTTTCATTTGATCATGTAAATAAATTCCTTGTTTTCCTCAGCTATATAACATGCTGTTGTATATATGGATTCAAAGTGATTTGTGCAATCTCTTACTGACATATATTCACATTATTTTTCTTTCCATTAATGCTATCAACAATATTACAATAAATATAATTTCACCTGTAATCAAAAGTATTTCCTTAGATTACATTCCTAAATATTCAATGTGCTTAGAGCAAAGTTGCAGTTCAGAATACTGGCCTTAGTGTGGCCTGAATCAGATGCCAATTTACACCATAGTGATTCCCTGAAACGGCCTTAAATTTTATGTTCACATCACCATTGGTCTTTGGGAAAACAAGGTTGAGAGGCTTTGTGGAATTCTTGGACTGGGTGATTTTTACCCTGAATGAATTACTCCAGAAGCCATGACATTGTACTTTCCCTCTTCCCCATGTGTGTCTGAATACACAGATATATGGCTATAAGTTAAATGAGTCTGACATTTTACAACTTAAGGTCCTCATTTTAAAGGTTGACATGCCTATGATGTTGAGTTTGTGACTGCCTTTACAATTTTTTTGAGCTATAAAAACTTCTTCTAAATAGAAACCCAAAGTCTAGTATTTTATGAGTGGATATATATATATATCTGTGACTTCCCTAGACATGAAAAAGAAGATGTAATTGCATGGAATTGTGTCTCTCCATGGGGGAGGAAGATGCCTGGCTTCTCACTGACTTCTTACACACTGTTAAGTGCGCCTTCTTGAGCAACTACTGTTGAGTCCTATATGCCAGACTTCCCATTGAATGAGAATGTCTAACACATTATAAATGGCTTCATAGGTAAAGCCACATTAAAAAAATTCTGTAAGTAAAACAAAAATATTATTCATACAAAACACAAGCATGAATAAGAAAGAATAATGATTTGTTTTTCCAAGTGTCCCCTCCACTGAGATCCTACCTTCTGGGTGGTTAGAATAGCAATGGACTCCATAAGCAGTCCCTGTAAATCATGTAAACTGATAGGGGTCTTCTTCTTTTTTCCACACAGTAAACCAGTGTTCAACTCACAGCTTTAGAATAAGGTCTTTAATGAGAAAATTAGAAAAAAGTGAAATAAATATCTTATGTCTTTGATTCATACAGAGGGGTGACTGCAGGATTGTTTTTTCTCTGAGACCTCTCCTGCTTAAGGCCTTGGGAGCCCACCCCTCACACCTGGGTGTCCTGGATGAGAGACATGGAATCAAAAGAGATTATTTCATAGTTTTAAGATTTGATGACTGCCCTGCTGAGTTTCAGACTTGCGTGGGAGCTGCACCTCTTTTCTTTTGGTAGATTTCTCCCTCTTGAAATGGGACTATTTACCCAATGCTTATACTCCCATTTTATATTGGAAGTAACTAACTTGTTTTTGGTTTTACAAACTCATGGGCAGATGGAAATTGCCTTCTTTCATATGAAACTATGGACTGCAGTGACAAAAATATTGAATTATGTTTTGATACTGCAAGACTCCAGCAGAGAAGGGACAATGAATTATGGAGTATATTTTTGGAAAATAAAATGGCGCTTCCAGAATGGAGTGGTAATGGATGAAGACAGGTGCTCTTACTGTCCCTCCACCCACTTCAGTCAACGCTGGTAACTACAGACACTCATGTGGCCCTGACTCCCCTTGCTCATGCTGCATGGAAGCTTTTATGATCTGTAAATGCTCATCCTTAAAATGAAGAAAAGATAGTTTCAAAAATTAAAGGGGAAAAAAAGACATCCCTCCTACATCACCACCCCAAAGAAACCTGAAAAGGGTTAACAACAAAACTGAAATCCTGAGATGAATGAACTTTTTCTTACTTGAAAAGTCCCATTAGCCCTTACACCACGAAAAGTATTAACATGCATATTCCCATATGGTTGGGAGGAAAATAGCCTCACCCCTCACAAAGTGGAAACCATTAATGCCGAGGACACAAATGTAAGTGCTGGGAAAAGGGACCTGTGCCAATTGGTGCCACAGAAGAAAGGATATTTCTTTTTAGAGCCTGTTCACCAGCTCTTAGGATTCTAGACATCCTTGCCAGGTGTGGTGGCTCATGCCTGTAATCCCAGCACTTCAGGGGGCCGAGGAAGAAGGATCACTTAAGGCCAGGAGTTCAACAACAGCCTGGGCAACACAGCAAGATCTATACAAAAACTAGCTGGGTGTGGGGTGCATACCTATAGTCCCAGGTACTTGTGAGGCTGATGTGGAAAAATTGCTTGAGCCCAGAAGGTCAAAGGTGTAGTGAGCTATGATTGTCCAGCCTGAGTGACACAGTGAGACCCTGTTTTAAGAAGAAGAAGAACAAGGAGGAGGAGGAGGAGGAAGAAGAGAAAGAAAAAGGAGGAGGAGAGAAGAAGTGAAGACACCAGCAATTTGTGCTTGGAGTTGTTTTCCACTGTGCCCTCTCCAGAGACTCAACACTCTCTGCTCCTTTCCTCCCCTATGAATGCTCATGACACCTGGGGCTGGGTTGAGAGTCTTTATTTTCCTTCACTCCTGATCACCTCAGACTGTCACAGATGCTGGGAGAGTTTGATCTGCAGAATTCTGTTCCACCCAGGAAGCCACTGGGATCTGCATAAACACCCCATAACCTCTGGAGCTCCTGTCCCGATGAGCTGTCCATGAGGCATCCAGGGGGTCAGTGGGTCAGCATCCCTCTGTGCATGGTGTGAGGGAGGAGAGCCAGATGTCCCCTTCAACCCCCTTTAGCTCTTTGTGAGCTCTGTAGCTGCAACTAGAAACCAAGTTGATGCTAGGCAGATTAACAACGGAAAACGCGGACCATGGGAAATTTCCCAAGAATGATGTTCAAAGAGGTGATGAAACGAAGATGTCTTTATACTTTCTAGACAAAGAATGACAAATTTGAGAATAAATAAAAAACAAACGGGATCTGGCCAGGGGAACTGGATTTCTGGGAGTCATAAGGAGATATATACATAGGAGGGGTTAAACTAGTGGAAAACTGTTACTTTGAGAAGTACATTTTTTTTGTTTTCTTTTTTTTAATTTTTAATTTTTTATTGCATTTTAGGTTTTGGGGTACATGTACAGAACATGCAAGACAGTTGCATAGGTACACACATGGCACTGTGATTTGCTGCCTTTCTCCCCTTTACCCACATGTGGCATTTCTCCCCATGCTATCCCTCCCCAGCTCCACCCCTCTTGTCCCTCCCCTATTCCCCCCAATAGACCCCAGTGTGTAGTACTCCCTTCCCTGTGTCGATGTGTTCTCATTGTTCATCACCCGCTTATGAGTGGAAATATGTGGTGTTTCATTTTCTGTTCTTGTGTCAGTTTGCTGAGAATTATGTTCTCCAGATTCATCCATGTTCCTACAAAGGACACGGACTCATCATTTTTGATTGCTGCATAATATTCCATGGTGTATATGTGCCACATTTTCCCAGACCAGTCTATCATCGATGGGAAGTGCACTTGTTGATGTCCACTGCAGGTCAAAAGCCCAGCCTCTGGTGATGAAAGCTATTTTCTCATGCTGATGTGGAGAGGAGTCCCCTCCCAGGAAGAGACAGGTTGGCTAGCCCTTTCTGAAACTACAATTTCTCCAGTGTTTTTGACTCAAAATATGCAAGATACCAATCCGGCATATTTTGGGAAGGCACCTCATTCACTCCTTCAACAGCCCAAATAGGCAATCATATCCTAGGGTATATGTGAGCTACCATGGTGATGTCTACAAATCTCAATGTCTAGAAGAGATGGGAACTGTTTGCAGACTTTAATGCAAAAGGAGAGGTGGGCAGGAGAGAGAGATACAGATAGACAGAAAGAGAGAGAATAAGAAAAATGAGAGACAAATAGAAAAGAGAGGAAAAACAGGAGGGAGAGAGAGTAAGAGAACAGAGAAGGAAAAGAAGAAAGAAGGAAGAGGATGAGATGGGGAAGAAAACAAGAAGAGAGATAGGAGACACAAAGAGTAAGAAAGAAAGAAGAGAGAGAGTGGAGAGAGAGAAGGGAATATGAGAAATGGAGTGTGAAAAAGAGTGAAAAGAGAGAGGGTAGGAAGGAGAAAGAGAGAGAGAGAGACCAAGGGGAAAAGAGAAGACAAGGGAGAGAAGAAAGTAAGGAGAGACAAGGAAGGAAGACAGGTAAAGAAAAGAGAGAGAGAAAGGAAGTAAGGGAAAGGAAGGGGTGTCAAAGTGTATGAGAGAGAGAGAGTGAAGGAAAGAGTGACAGAGAGAAAGAAAAGGAAAGAGAGAGAGAGAGCTCACACAAGCACCTGGGGTAGCTATACTTGAAAAGCCAACAGGCCCAGGACTAGAGGCAGAAAACAAATTCTTGTACTCTATTAGGTACACATATTTTTCTCTTCCCTAAAACTTTATGATTTTTTTTCACCCTGACTCATAGGAATGTCAGAGTCAAACTCTGTAAAATATTTGAAGAAATTTGTTTTGAACAAATATTACAGGAAAGGGGTCCAGTAAACAGCCCCCAAAACAGGATTGTTAGATCTGTCACATGAAATAATTCAGGGCAAGTCCACAGAGTAAAGTGAAAGCAAGTTTATCAGGAAAGTAAAGGAACAAAAGAACAGCTACTCCATAGATAGAGCAGCCCTGAGGGCTACTGGTTGACCTTTTTTATGTTATTTCTTGTTGACATGCTAAACAGGGGGTTGATTATTCCAATCTCCTCTTTTTAGACCTTATAAGATAATTACCTGATGTTGCCAAGGCATTTGCAAAGTGTCATGGCACTGGTAAGAGCGTAGCAGGGAGGACGATCGGAGATTACTCTACTCACCATCTTGAGTATCTCAGTCCCATTCTCCCCCAAGGCACCATAGAAACTAGAATCCCTCCTCCCCAACATGGGTCCTAGAAACAAGACCACCTTTTCCCCAAAGCCAGGCATAAAACCTAAAAATATGACTCAAATTCCCTCCACCCACCTTTCTTTGTAAAAACTGGCCATAAAGAAATGATCTGAGGGCCAGGCACAGTGGCTTATGCTTGTAATTCCTGCACTTTGCGAGGCTGGGGTAGGAGGATTCCTTGAGTCCACAAGTTCGAGACCAACATGGGACACTTCCTGTGTCTTCCATGTAAAAGATAAACTTTCTGTTCCTCCCCAGTGCAGAATGCACTTCCTGTGTCTTCCCTGTGAAGGACACACTTCCTGTCATTTTCCTAAGAGAGATACACTTCCTGTTCCTCCCCTGTGCAGAACACATTTTCTGTTTCTTTTCTGTAAAAAAAAAAAAATATATATATTTTTTACCCTATGCAGCACACATTTCCTGTTTCTTGTCTGTGCAGGACACACTTCTTATGATTCCCTTGTGCAGGAGAAATTTCCTGGTTTATCCTCTGTGCAAGACACACTTCCTGTTCCTGCACTGTGCAAGATACACATCCTGTGTCTCCCCTTGCAGGACAAACTTCCTATTCTTCCCCTGTGGGACATACACTTTCTGATATTTCCCTGTGCAGGACAGACTTCTTGTAACTCTTCTGAGATAGGCACACTTTCTGTTCTTCCCCTGTACAAGACACACTTATGTCTTTCCTGTGAAGAATGCACTTCCTGTTACTCTCCTGAGAGAGACACAGTTCTTGTTCCTGCCCTGTACAGAACAAACTTCTGTCTCCCCTGTGAAGGATACACTTTCTGTTCCTCCTCTGTGCAGAACTCATTTTTATTTCTCTTCTGTGCAGGACACTTTCTGTTTCTCCCCTGTGAAGGACACACTTTCTGTTTATCCTTTGTGCAGGACACACTTCCTGATCCTTCCCTGCACAGGACACACATCCTATGTCTACCTATTGCAGGACACACTACTGGTGTCTCCCCTGTGCATAGCACACTTCCTGTTATTCTCCTGAGACAGACACACTTTCTGTTCTTCCCTGTACAAGACACACTTATGTCTTTCCTGTGCAGTACACACTTCCTGTGTCTCCCCTTGTGGAACACACTCTGTTTCTCCTCTGAGGAGCATACACTTTCTGGTCTTTCCCTGTGCAGTTCAGACTTCTTGTTACTCTCCTGAGACAGACACACTTCCTGTTTCACCCCTGTGCAGGACACATTTCCTGTGTCTTACCTGTGAAGGACATATTTCCTGTTACTCTCCTGAGAGAGACACAATTATTGTTCCTGCCTTGTGCAGGACACACTTTCTGTTAATGTCCTTAGAAAGACACATTTTATTTGTCTTTCCTGTGCAGGACACACTTCATGTTTCTCCCCTATGAAAGACACATCTGTTTATCCTCTGTGCAGGAAACACTTTCTGTTCCTCTTCTGTGCAGAACCCATGCCCTGTGTCTCTCCTGTGCATAACGCAGTTCCTGTTTCTTCCTGATGCAACACACACTTTCTGTTTTTTCCTGTGCAGTACACACTTCCTGTTACTCTCCTGAGACAAACTTCCTGTTCTTCCATTGTGCATGACACACTTTCTGTGTCTTCACTGTGCATGACATACTTCCAGTTTCTTGCCTGTGCAAGATACGATTAATGTTTTTCCCCTGTGAAGAACACACTTTATATTCCTACCCTGTGCAGCACACACTTTTTGTTCCTGTCCTGTGCAGGACACACTTCTTGTCACTCTCCTGAGACAAACACATTTTCTGTTCTTCCTCTGTGTATGACACACTTCCCATGTCTCCCCTGTGCTGGACATACTTCTTGTCACTCTCCTGAGACAGACACACTTCCTGTTCTTCCCCTGTGCATGACACACTTCCTGTGTCTCCCCTCTGCATGATGCACTTCCAGTTTCTTGCCTATGCAAGACACATTTAGCGTTTCTCCCCTGTGAAGAACACACTTCCTATTTCTACCCTGTGCAGCACACACTTTCTGTTCCTGTTCTGTGCAGGACATCTTGTCACTCTCCTGAGACAAACACATTTCCTGTTCTTTCTTCATGCATGACACTTCCTGTGGTCTCCCCTGTGCTGGACATACTTCTTGTTACTCTCCTGAGACAGACACACTTTCTGTTCTTCCCTGTGCATGACATACTTCCTGTTTCTTGCCAGTGCAAGATACTCTTAATGTTTCTCCCCTGTGAAAAACACACTTCCTATTTCTACCCTGTGCAGCACACACTTTCTGTTCCTGTTCTGTGCACGTCATACTTCTTGTCACTCTCCTGACACAGACACATTTCCTGTGTCACCTCTGTGGAAAATACACCTGTTTCTCCTCTGTGTTGAACACACTTTCTGTTACTCCCCTGAGACAGACAAACTTTCTGTTCCTCCCCTATACAAGATACACTTCCTGTTTCTCTTCTGTGATAAACATGCTTCTTCTTTCAGCTCTGTGAATGACACACTTTCTGTGTCTTCCCTATGCAGCACACACTTTCTGTTCCTCCCCTGAGCAGTACACATGCTCTGTGTCCCTTTCTCACAAGACACATTTTCTGTTTCTGCCCTGTCCAATACATACTGTCTGTTTCTATTCTGTCCATGACACACTTCCACTTAATCTCCTGAGACAGTCACCACCTCCTGCTCTTCCCCTATCCAGGACACACTTTCTGTGTTGACCCTGTGCATGACACACTTCTGATTACTCTTC
>JAKFGQ010000450.1:0-24145 GCA_021498475.1 Saguinus midas | reverse complement strand
TTTTCCAGCAGTATTACCCGCATACAACGAAATAGCAGTAAACTCTGCCTAAAACACAGAAGAAACGTACCTTCCAATCTGCTCTGCTGTGCGTTTGTTCAGCTAAGTGAGTTAAATCTCCTTTAGATTCAGGATTTAGAACACGTTTCTGGCAAGAGCTGCATATGGACATTCCTGAGTGAAAGTATATGTGAGAACTCTCTGCTTCTAAAACCACAAGAGCTACCTAACAGAATGGTTGTCAATGTGTGTGTTCAACTTACAGAGTTAATCTTCTGTGTTGAAGGGAAGTCTGGAAACGCTTTCTGTGGAGAAATCTCAAAACAGGAATTTCCAGCAGTATTCCCATATAAAGAAATAGCAGTAAACTCTGCCTAAAACACAGAAGAAACGTATCCTTCAATCTGCTCTGCTGTTCGTTTGTTCAGCTAAGTGAGTTAAATATCCCTTTAGATTCAGGAGTTAGAAACAACTTTCTGGTAAGAGCTGTGTTTGGACATTCCTGAGTGAAGGAGCATATAGGCTGTTGAGAACTCTCTGCTTCTAAAACCACAACCGAGCTACCTAAGAGAATGGTTGTCAATGTGTGCATTCAACTTACAGAGTTAAACTCGTGTGTTGAAGGAAGTCTCAAACGTTTTCTGTGGAGAAATCTCAAAACAGGCATTTCCAGCAGTATTCCCACATAACAAAATGGCAGTAATAGTCTGCCTAAAACACAGAAGAAACGTATCCTTCAATCTGCTCTGCTGTGCGTTTGTTCAGCTTTGAGTTAAATCTCCTTTAGATTGAGGAGTTAGAAACAAGTTTCTGGTAAGAGCTGCGTTTGGACATTTCTGAGTGAATGGTATATGCTGCAATGAGAACAGCCTGTGTATCTTTTGATTTTCTGGATACAGCACACCATGTTTTGATTTATCCAATTTGCCAGTATGTGTCTTTAGATTTATTTAGCCCATTACATTTAGGGTTAATAATTTGTTATGTGTGAATTTGATGACTTATGCTAGCTCTGTTTTGCCCGTTGGTTCATGTAAATTCCTCATGTTGATGGTCTCATTTCAACAAAACAAATAGGCAAATGGGACCTAATCAACTCACAGCTTCTGCACGGCAAAAGAAACTGTCACTAGAGTGAATTGGCACCCATGAATGAAAAATTTTGAGTTTACATCTGACAAGGATATCCAGAATTTACAAAGAACTCAAACAGATTTCAGGAAAAATAAACTTCATTCAAATGGGCAAAGGATATGAACAGACACTTTACAAAAGAAGATACATGAGGCCAACACATATGAAAATGCTCATCATCAATGGTCATTAGAGAGATGCAAATCAAATCATTGAGATACCATCTCAGCCAGAGAATGGATCATTAAAAAATCAGACACAGATGCTGAGAATGTGAGAACAGGAACACTTCACTGTTGTAGTGTAAATTAGTTCAACCATTTAAGACAGTGAAAACCCTCAGGGACCACACAAATAGAAATCATTGACCCAGCAATATTACTGGGTATATATATCCATTGACTATAAATGTTCACTATAAGAACACATGCACAGAATGTTCATTCAGCTGTTTGAATAAAAGAACTGGAACCAACCCAAATGAAACGATAGACTGAAGAAAATGTCACATATACACCATGGAATATTATGCAGCAATCAAAATGATGAGTTTGTGACCTTTGTAAGGACATGGATGAAACTGGAGAACATCATTCTCCAAGACACAAGAACAGAAAGAAATAGTCATACTCACTCATAGGTGGGTGAATAAATGAGACACATGGACACAGAGAGGCGGTCTGCTTGCACAATTATTAATAGACAATTACTAATAGCAAATGCCATGTGAAGAGAACAGAAACACACTGCATATGTGACCATAAGTTCATTTTGCACGTACTCAAAACCTATAATGCAAAATTAAAAAACACACACACCTGTAGTAAAATTTCTAAGGCCACTTTTCAGTGTTTTAGTGAATAATGTTTATCTGATAAGTCAGAAATCTCTTTTATGACACTGTTCA
Source organism: Saguinus midas (assembly GCA_021498475.1). Taxonomy (NCBI): domain Eukaryota; kingdom Metazoa; phylum Chordata; class Mammalia; order Primates; family Cebidae; genus Saguinus; species Saguinus midas. The sequence goes on along the minus strand of JAKFGQ010000450.1, from coordinate 22,104 downwards.
GGGCCTCTGTGAATAATCCCTCAGAAATAGTCAAGGGTCTACTCAAATGGCTACACATTCAGAGTCTCTAGAGAACACCTGGGCAATACACCTGAGTCTCTTTTTATGCCACTTAGTCAGTCTCATTCAATAATACACACCTGAAAAGTTAAGATGTGTACTGTAGCCACTCATTAAGAGCCTCAGTGAATAATCCACACCAGGTAATAGTCGAGCATTTTTTATGGCCACTCATTCTACCTCTGATGATATACACCTGAATCTCAGGATTCTATTCATACCACCACCATTTAGAACTTATAGAAATAAAATGGAGCAATAGTCAGGTGCTATTTTATGGCCTCTCATTCAAAGTTTCCAGTGAATAATGAACTTCAATGGAGTAATCAGGACGCTGTTTAAGATAGCCATAATTATGCTTCCTGAATGATACACACCTGGTGATAGGAGTCTATTTCATATGAACTAATTCTGTATATCGCTGAGTAATACACACCTGAGGAGTGTCAGAGTCTATTTGGTATGACACTCATACAGAACCTGTTTGAATAATGCACACATGGAGAATAATGAGGAGTCTATGTCATATGGCTACTCATTCAGACAAACAGTGAATAATGCAAATGTGGAGTAATTAGAAGTCTGTTTCATGGCCCTCTTCACAGCCTCTGTGAATATTACACACTTGTGATATAGTCTGAGTCTATTTTATGGCCACTCATTCAGAGAATCACTGAATAATGCACACTGTGAATAGTCAGAAGTCTCTTTCCTACACTTGTTGAGAGCCTCACTAAATGTACACACCTGAAATAGTCAGGATTTACTTTTATCCTCATTCAGAGTCCAATAAAACATGTGGAATAGTCAGGAGACTTTTCATGTGGCCTCATTCGAGTGTCAATGAATAATGTGGTGTAGTCAGGAGTCTATTTCATGTAGACACATATTCAGAGCCTAGTGAATAAGACAGACTTGATATAGTAAGGAATCTAATTAATATGGCACTTCTGAGCCTCACTGAATAATACACACCTGGAGAATAATTTGAGTCTATTGATGGACATTCATTCAGAGCCTAGTATAAGGCAGAGCTGTGGAGTATAAGGAGTCTATTTTATTGAGACACTCATTCAGCCTCAGTGGATAATATGCACGTGTGATTAGTCAGATTCCATTTTATGGCCACTGACTGTAACCTCAGAATAATGCACAAATGTAAAGTAGTCAGCAGTCTATTTCATATGGCCACTCATTCAGAGATTCACTGAATAATACAAATATTAAAGATAGGCAGAATCCTGTTTCATATGGTCAGAAGAGCCTCACTGAATACACACCTGGGGAAGTTAGGAGTCTACTTTATATTGCCTCATTTACAGCCTCAGAATAATGCACACGTGTGGAATAGACACTAGTCATTTTATATGGCCACAAAATCAAAGCCTGAGTAATACAACTTTGGAATAGTCACTAGTCTATTTCATATGCCCAAATATTTAGAGTCAGAGTCAAATACATGCCTGTGGACTAGTGGAACAATCATATGGCCAAAGTTTCAGAGCCTCAGTGAATAATAATACATACCTGGGGAATACTCAGGACGCTATTACATGTGGCATTTATTTCAGAGCTTCATTGAATAAAAAACACTGTATTGTAGTGAGAATTCCATTTTCTATGGGCACATATTTAGAGCTTAACTGAATACCAAACACCTAGGGAAATGTCAGGATTCTATTTCGTAGAACCACTTAGTTATAGCCGAATGTAAAAACACACGACTGAGAAGTATTCAAAAGGCTTTATTTTTTGGCCAAATTCAGAGCCTCACAGAAGAATACAGATCTATGGAAACTTCAGGAGTGTATTTCACATGGCCACTTATTCAGAACCTCAGTGAAAATTATATATATCTGGAAAATACTCAGGATTCTATTATATATAGCAATGTATTTAGAGACTGACCTAATAATGCACACCTTGGGAAGAGTCTGGAGAGCATTTGATATGACCGTTCACCCAGCGACTCAGTGGTAAATGCAAAGCTGAGAAATACTCAAGAGGATGGATTCAGGTGTCTATTTTAGGTGGTCACTCGTTCCTGAACTCACTGAAGAATACACACCTTGGGAATAGTCAGAGTTCAAGTCATATGGCCACTCAATCACAGCATTACCGAATAATGAACAATGAGGCAATAGTAAAGATTCTATTTAATATGGCCTCTCATTCAGAGCTTCAGTGCATAATAAATAGCTGTGGAGTAGTCAAAACTCTATTTAAGTTAGTCCCAAATTAAGCAGCTCCGTAAATGGTACACACATGTGTTAGAATCAAGAGAATAATTTATATGGACACTCATATAGAACCTCTTTGAATACTGCACATTTGGAAAATAAACACTAGTTTATTTCAAAACTTGCTTTGCTTCAAGAGTCAAGAAATAATGCACACCTGTGGAGTAGAATAGGTTCAATTTCATAATTTCACTCTTTCAGTGTTTTAGTGAATAATATGTATATCTGAAAAGTCAGGAATCTCTTTCACATGGACACTCGTTAAGGGCCCCTGTGAATAAGACTTCCCTCAGAAATAGTCAAGCGTCTACTCCAAATGGCTACATGTTCAGAGTCTCTGTAAATAAGGAACACCTGGCCAATACACCTGAGTCTCTTTTTTATGCCCACTTAGTCAGAGTCTCATTCAGTAATACACACCAGGGAAGAGTTAAGAGTCTACTTCATGTAGCCACTCATTTAGAGCCTCAGTGAATAATGCACACCAGGTAATAGTCGAGCATTTTTATATGGCCACTCATTCTGTGCCTCCCTGAGTGATACGAATCCTCAGGATTCTATTTCATACTACCACCATTTAGAACCTTATTGAATAATGACAATGGAGCAATAGTCAGGTGTCTATTTTATCCTCTCATTCAAAGTTTCAGTGAATAATGGACTTCTATGGAGTTATCAGGACACTGTTGAAGATAGCAACAAATTAAGTTCCTTCCTGAATGATTCACACTTGTGTGATAGTCAGGAGTTTATTTCTCATGAACTCTAATTTTGTGTATCGCTGAGTAATACACACCTGTGGGAGTGTCAGGAGTCTATTTTGTATGGACACTCATACAGAACCTGTTTGAATAATGCACACATGGAGAATAATGAGGAGTCTATGTCAGGTACTCATTCAGACAAACAGTGAATAGTGCATGTGAGTAATTAGAAGTCTGTTTCATATGGCCCTCTTTCACAGCCTCACTGAATATTACACACTTGTGATATAGTCTGAGTCTATTTTTATGGCCACTCATTCAGAGAATCACTGCATAATTCACACCTGCGGAATAGTCAGAAGTCTATTTATGGCTGCTCGTTGAGAGCCTCACTAAATGTACACAGCTGGGGAAATAGTCAGGATTTACTTTTTTATTCCTCATTCAGAGTCTCACTAAATAATGAAATAAAAGTTCCATTTGACCCATCAATTCTCTTACTATATATCAAAGACCATAAATGGTTCTAATAAAGGACGTATACGAATGTCATTGCAGCACTGTTTACAATATCAAACACCTGAATAACACAAATGCCCATCGATGATGGACTGACTGAAAATGTGGCTATGCACCATAATATTATGCAGCAATCAAAATGATGAGTTGTGTTTTGTATCGTGAATCTGAGAACATAACTATCAGCAAATGACACAATAACAGCAGGAAACACCGCATATTCTCAACTCATGTGTGTAGAATTCACACATTCAGATTCACCACACATATATTGGGGAATTGTGACAGCATCAGAGTGGGATAGCCTGGAGAATACTGCGGCTGACAATGGTTAGTACATGCCTGTCTTGCAGAGCCTCATGTACAAACATAAAGGAAATAAAAATTTAAAACAAATTAATTGGCACACCGTGAATAGTCAGAGAAATTTTTTTTTAATTTTTATTGCATTTTTATGCAGAATGCAAGATAGTGACAGGCACACACAGTGTGTTTGCTGCCTTCCTCTCACCCACACTTGGTATTTATCAGGCTATCCAGACACTGTCTCCCTACTTCAACAGTCTCCAGTGTATAGTAGAATCACCATAGTCATTTTCTCACCCACCTGAGTGAGTATATGGATTCTTTTCGTTCTGTGCCAGTTTGCAAGAATATGTTCTCAGATTCATATTTCAAAGGAGATTTTGATGCTTCATTTGGAATGTCACCGAATAATATGGTATTGTCAGGAGTTTTTTCATGTACATATTCAGAGCCTCAGGGAATGAAAAGACTTTGATATACTAAGGAATCTAATTAATATGGCCATTTTCTGAACCTCACTGAATAATAGACACCTGGAGAATAATTTGGAGTCTATTTATGGACATACATTCAGAGTTCTGTAAATAAGGCACATGTGAAGTAGCCAGAGTCTATTTTATTAAGACACTCATTCACAGCCTCAGTGATAATATGCACGTGGATTAGTCAGGATTCCATTTATGGCCACTGACTGGTAACCAGTGAATAATGACCAAATGTAAAGTACTCAGCAGTCTATTTCAAATGGCCACTCATTCAGAGATACACCGAATAATACAAATATTTAAGATAGACAGCATCCTGTTTCATATGGTCACACAAGAAGAGCCTAACTGAGTAATACACACCTGGAAAACTTTTAGAATTCTACTTTGTATATCCTCTCATTTACAGCCTAAGGGAATAATGCATACTTGTGGAATCGACACTAGTCTATTTTATATGGCCACAAAATCAAAGCCTGACTTAATAATACACAACTTTGGAATACTCACTAGTCTATTCAATATGCCCAAATATTTAGAGTCAGAGTCAAAAATATGCACCTGTGGACTATCCAGGAAACAATTTCATACCGCCAGAGTTTCAGAGCCTCAGTAAAGAATACATAGCTTGGGAGTAATCAGGACGATATTACATGTGGCATCTTTTTCAGAGCATCATTGAATTAGGAACTCCTGTATTGTAGTCAGAATTCTATTTTATAGCCACATATTCAGAGCCTAACTTAATAACATAATACCTTGTGGAAAAGTCGGGATTCTATTTTGTAGCCACTCATTTAGAGCCTAATGTAAAAACGCACACCTGGGGAGTATTCAAGAGTCTCCAATTTGGGACCAATCATTCAGCGTCTCACAGAAGAATACAGACCTATGGAAACTTCAAGAGTGTATTTCACATGGCCACTTATTTAGAACCTCAGTGAAGAATTATATATATCTGCAAAATACTCAGAATTCTATTATATAGCACATATTCAGAGACAGACTTAATAATATGCACTTGGGAAGAGTCTGATACTATTTGATATGACTGTTAACCCAGCTCTCAGTGAAAAATGCAGAGCTGAGAAATAGTCAAGAGGATAGAGCCAGAAATCTATTATTTTTTGTGGTCTCCCGTTCAGAAAGTCGCTGAAGAATACATACCTTGAGAATTGTCAGAGTTCAAGTCATATGGCCACTCACACAGCATTACAATAATGAACAATGGCAATAGTAAGATTCTATTTCATATGGCCTCTCATTCAGAGCTCAGTGTAATAAAGTGAGTAGTCAGGACCCTATTTAAAATAGCCCCAAATTAAGCAGCTCGTGAAGGATACAGACACTTGTGAGAGTCAGGAGACTATTTTATATGGACACTCACAGAACTCTTCAATACTGCACATGGGGGAATAATCACCAGTCTATTTAAAATGGTGATTCCTTTGGAGAGTCAAAAAATAATGCACACTGTGGAGTAAAATGGTCTATTTATAAGGCCACCTTTCAGTGTTTTAGTGAATAATATGTATATCTGATAAGTCAGGAATCTTTCACATGGACACTATTCAGGGCCTCTGTGAATAAGACTCTCAAATAGTCAAGGGTCTACTCAAATGGCTACACATTCAGAGTCTCTGAAGTAATGAACACCTGGGCAATACATGAGTCTCTTTTATGCCCACTTAGTCAGAGTCTCATTCAATACACACCTGGGAAGAGTTAAGAGTCTACTTTATGTAGCCACAATTTAGAGCCTAGTGAATAATCCACACCAGGGTAATAGTCCTTTTTTATATGGCCACTCATTCTGTGCCTCCTGAATGATATACACCTGAGAATCCTCAGGATTCTATTTCATACTACCACTCATAGAACCTTAGAATAAGGAAAAATGAGCAATAGTCAGGTGTCTATTTTATATGGCCTCTCATTCAAAAATTCAGTGAATAATGAACTTCAATGAGTAATCAGGATGTTTAGAAACACGATTAAGTGCTTCCTGAATGATACACACCTGTGTGATTGTCAGGAGTCTATTTCATATGAACTAATTTGTATCGCTGAGTAATACACACTGGGAGTGTCAGGAGTCTATGGTATGGACACACTCATAACCTGTTTGAATAATGCACACATGAATAATGAGTCTATGTAATAAGGCTACTCATTCAGAAAAAGTGAATAGCACATGTGAGTAATGAGAAGTCTGTTTCATATAACCCACTTTCACAGCCTCACTGAATATTACACACTTGTGATATAGTCTGAGTCATTTTTATGGCCACTCATTCAGAGATCACTGAATAATGCACACCTGTGGAATAGTCAGAAGTCTTTTCCTATGGCCACTCATTCAGAGCCTCACTAAATGTATACACAGGAAATAGTCAGGATTTTATTTTTATCCTCATTCAGAGTCTCACTAATAATGCACACCTGTGGAATAGTCAAGACATTTTATGCCTCTCATTTGAGTGTCACTGAATAATGTGGTGTAGTCAGGAGTATATTTCATGTAGACACATATTCAGAGCCTCAGTGAATAAGACAGACTTTGATATAGTAAGAATCTAATTAATATGGCACATTTTTCTGAGCCTCACTGAATAATACACACCTGGAGAATAATTTGAGTCTATTGATGGACACGCATTCAGAGCCTCTAAATAATGCACACCTGTGATAGCCAGGAGTCTATTTTATAAGACACACATTCAGCCTCAGTGGATAATATGCAGTGATGGGATTCCATTTCATGTGGACTGACATAACCTCAGTGAATAATGCACAAATGTAAGTACAGCAGTCTATTTCATGGCCACTCATTCAGAGATTCACCAAATAATACAAATATTTAAGATAGACAGCATCCTGTTTCATATGGTCACAAGAAGAGCTCACTGAGTAATACACACCTGGGGAAGTGTTAGAGTCTACTTTATATAGCCTCTCATTTACAGCCTCAGGAATACACGTGGAATAGACACTAGTCTATTTTATATGGCCACAAAATCAAAGCCTGACTTAGTAATACACAACTTTGGAATAGTCACTAGTCTATTCCATATGCCCAAATATTTAGAGTCAGAGTCAAAAATACATGCCTGTGGACTAGTCAGAAACAATTACATGGCCAAAGTTTCAGAGCCTCAGTGAATAATATACCTGGGAATACTCAGGACGCTATTACATGGCATCAATTTCAGAGCTCATTGAATAAGGAACACCTGTATTGTAGTCAGAATTCTATTTCATATAGCCACATTTCAGAGTAACTGAATAACATACACTTGGGAAAGTCAGGATTTATTTCATAGAGCCATCATTTAGAGCTGAATGTAAAACGCACGCCTGAGTATTCAGAGTCTATTTTGGCCACTCATTCAGAGCCTCACAGAAGAATACAGACCTATGGAAACAGGAGTGTATTTCACATGGCCACTTATTCAGAACCTCAGTGAAGAATTATGTATATCTGGAAAATACTCAGGATTCTATTATATATAGCCACTATTCAGAGACTTAATAATGCACACCTGGGAAGAGTCGGAGACTATTTGATATGACTGTTCACCAGCGACTCAGTGGAAAATGCAGAGCTGAGAAATAGTCAGGATAGAGTCAGGAGTCTATTTTTATGGTCTCTCATTCAGAAACTCACTGAAGAATACACACCTTGGAATAGTCAGAGTTCAAGTCATATGGCACTCAATCACAGCATTACGAATAATGAACAATGGGCAATAGTAAGATTCTATTTCATATGGCCTCTCATTCAGAGCTTCAGTCAAAACAGCTGTGGAATAGTCAGGACCTATTTTAGCCCAAATTAAGCAGCTGTGAATCACACATGTGTGAGAGTCAGGAGACTATTTTATATGGACACTCATACAGAACCTCTTGAATACTGCACATGTGGGGAATAATCACAGTCTATTTCAATGGTGATTCGTTTGGAGAGTCAAAAATAACGCACACCTGTGGAGTAAAATAGTCTATTCATAAGGCCACTCTTCAGTGTTTTAGTGAATAATATGTATATCTGATAAGTCAGAATCTCTTCACATGGACACTTTCAGGGCCTCTGAATAATACTCCTCAGAAATAGTCAAGGGTCTACTTCAAATGGCTACACATTCAGAGTCTCTGTAATAAACACCACAATACACCTGAGTCTCTTTTATGCCCACTTAGTCAGAGTCTCATTCAATAATACACACCTGGGAAGAGTTAAGAGTCTATTTCATGTAGCCACTCATTTAGAGCCTCAGTGAATAATGCACCAGGTAATAGTCATTTTATATGGCCACTCATTCTGTGCCTCCTGAATGATATACCTGAATCTTGGATTCCATTTTATACTACCACTCATTTAGAACCTTATGAATAATGAAAAATGGAGCAATAGTCAGGTGTATTTTATATGGCTCTCATTCAAAGTTCAGTGAATAATGAACTATGGAGTAATCAGGACTGTTTAAGATAGCCACAATTAAGTGCTTCCTGAATGATCACACCTGTGATAGTCAGGAGTCTATTTCATATGAACTCTAATTGTGTATCACTGAGTAATACACACCGGGGGAGTGTCAGGAGTCTATTTGGTATGGACACTCATACAGAACCTTTGAATAATGCACACATGGATAATAACAGAGTCTATGTCATATGGCCACTCATTCAGACAAACAGTGAATAATGCACATGTGAGTAATTAGAATTCTGTTTCATATGCTTTTTCACAGCCTCACTGAATATTACACATTTGTGATATAGCCTGAGTATATTTTTATGGCCACTCATTCAGAGCTCCTAAATGTACACACCTGGGGAAATAGTCAGGATTTACTTTTATCCCCTCATTCAGAGTCTCACTAATAATGCACACCTGTGGAATAGTCAGGAGACTTTTCATGGCCTCTCATTAGAGTGTCACTGAATAATGTGGTGTAGTCAGGAGTCTTCATGTAGACACATATTCAGAGCCTCAGTGAATAGACAGACCTTGATGTAAGGAATCTAATATGGCCATATTCTGAGCCTCACTGAATAATACACACCTGGAGAATAATTTGGAGTCTATTTTCGATGGACACGCATTCAGAGCCTCTGTAAATAATGCACACCTGTGGAGTAGCCAGGAGTCTATTTATTAAGACACACATTCACAGCCTCAGTGGATAATATGCACTTGTGGATTAGTCAGGATTCCATTTATATGGCCACTGACTTAACCTCAGTGAATAATGCACAAATGTAGTACTCAGCAGTCTATTTCATATAGCCACTCATTCAGAGATTCACTGAATAATACAAATATTTAAGATAGACAGCATCCTGTTTCATATGGTCACACAAGAAGAGCCTAACTGAGTAATACACCTGGGAAGTGTTAGGAGTCTACTTTATATAGCCTCTCATTTACAGCCTCAGGAATAATGCACACGTGTGGAATAGACACTAGTCTCTTTTATATGGCCACAAAATCAAAGCCTGATTTAGTACACAACTTTGGAATAGTCACTAGTCATTTCCATATGCCCAAATATTAGAGTCAGAGTCAATAATCATGCCTGTGGACTAGTCAGAAACAATTTCATATGGCCAAAGTTTCATTCAGTAATAATACATACCTGGGAAAATTCAGGACGCTATTACATTGGCATCTATTTCAGAGCTCATTGAATAAGAACACCTGTATTGTAGTCAGTCTTTTTATATAGCCACATTCAGAGCCTAACTGAATAATATACACCTTGGGAAAGTCAGGATTCTATTTATAGCCACTAGAGCCGAATGTAAAACGCACGCCTGAGGAGTATTCAGAGTCTCTATTTTATGGCCACTCATTCAGAGCCTCACAGAAGAATACAGACCTATGGAAACTTCAGGAGTGTATTTCACATGGCCACTTATTCAGAACCTCAGTGAAGAATTATATATATCTGGAAAATACTCAGGATTCTATTATATATAGCCATATTTAGAGACTCTTAATAATGCACACCTGGGAAGAGTCTGAGACTATTTGATATGACTGTTCACCCAGTCTCAGTGGAAAATGCAGAGCTGAGAAATAGTCAAGAGGATAGAGTCAGGAGTCTATTTTTATGGTCACTCATTCAGAAACTCACTGAAGAATACACACCTTGGGAATAGTCAGAGTTCAGTCATGGCCACTAATCACAGCATTACCGAATAATGAACAATGGGCAATAGTAAGATTCTATTTCATGGCCTCTCATTCAGAGCTTCAGTGCATAATAAACAGCTGTGGAGTAGTCAGGACTATTTAAAATAGCCCCAAATTAAGCAGCTCCGTGAATGATACACACATGTGAGAGTCAGGAGACTATTTTATATGGACACTACAGAACCTCTTGAATACTGCACATGTGAATAATCACTAGTCTATTTCATATGGTGATTCGTTTGGAGAGTCAAAAATAACGCACACCTGTGGAGTAGGGTCTATTTCATAAGGCCACTTTCAGTGTTTTAGTGAATAATATGTATATCTGATAAGTCAGGAATCTCTTTCACATGGACACTCGTTCAGGGCCTCTGTGAATAATACTCTCAGAAATAGTCAAGGGTCTACTAAATGGCTACACATTCAGAGTCTCTGTAAGTAATGAACACCTGGGCAATACACCTGAGTCTCTTTTATGCCCACTTAGTCAGAGTCTCATTAATAATACACCTGAAGAAAAGAGTCTACTCATGTAGCCATGGCCACCATTCCTCTGAATGATACACACACCTGAAGAATTAGGATTCTATATACTACCACCATTTAGAACCTTATAGAATAAGGAAAAATGGAGTCAGGTCTATTTTATATGGCCTCTCATTCAAATTTCAGTGAATAATGAACTTCAATGGAGTAATCAGGACACTGTTTAAGATAGCCACGAATTAAGTGCCTTCCTGAATGACACACCTGTGATAGTCAGGAGTCTATTTCATATGAACTCTAATTCTGTGACGCTGAGTAATACACACAGGGGAGTGTCAGGAGTCTATTTGGTATGGACACTCATAGAACCTGTTTGAATAATGCACACATGGAGAATAATGAGTCTATGTCATATGGCTACACTCAAACAGAATAATGAAACATGTGGTAATTAGAAGTCTGTTTCATATGCCCCACTTTCACAGCCTCACTGAATATTACACTTGTGATATAGTCTGAGTCTATTTTATGGCTCATTCAGAGAATCACTGAATAATGCACACCTGTGGAATAGTCAGAAGTCTCTTCCTATGGCCACTCATTCAGAGCCTCACTAAATGTACACACCGGGGAAATAGTATTTACTATTCATTCAGAGTCTCACTAATAATGCACACCTGTGGAATAGTCAGGAGACTTTTCATATGGCCTCTCATTCAGAGTGTCACTGAATAATATGGTGTAGTCAGGAGTCTATTTCATGTAGACACATATTCAGAGCCTCAGTGAATAAGACAGACCTTGATAGAGTAAGAATCTAATTAATATGGCCACATTTTCTGAGCCTCACTGAATAATACACACCTGGAGAATAATTTGGAGTCTATTTTGAGACATTCATTCAGACCTCTGTAAATAATGCACACCTGTGTAGTAGGAGTCATTTTATTAAGACACACATTCACAGCCTCAGTGGATAATATGCACGTGGATTAGTCAGGATTCCATTTATATGGCCACTGACTCAACCTCAGTGAATAATGCACAAATGTAAAGTACTCAGCAGTCTTTATATGGCCACTCATTCAGAGATTCAAATAATACAATATTTAAGATAGACATCCTGTTTCATATGGTCACAAGAAGAGCCTAACTGAGTAATACACACCTGGGGAAGTGTTAGGAGTCTACTTTATATAGCTCATTTACAGCCTCAGGAATAATGCACACGTGGAATAGACACTAGTCTATTTTATATGGCCACAAAATCAAAGCCTGACTTAGTAATACACAACTTTGGAATAGTCACTAGTCTATTCCATATGCCCAAATATTTAGAGTCAGAGTCAAAATACAGCCTGTGGACTAGTCAAAAACAATTTCATATGGCCAAAGTTTCAGAGCCTCAGTAATAATACATAAGAATACTCAGGACGCTATTACATGGCATCATTGAATAAGAACACCTGTATTGTAGTCAGAATTCTATTGTATAGCCACATATTCAGAGCCTAACTGAATAACATACACCTTGGGAAAGTCAGGATTCTATTTCAGAGCCACTCATTTAGAGCAATGTAAAAACGCATGCCTGAGTATTCAGAGTCTCTATTTTATGGCCACTCATTCAGAGCCTCACAGAAGAATACAGACCTATGGAAACTTCAGGAGTGTATTTCACATGGCCACTTATTCAGACCTCAGTGAAGAATTATATATATCTGGAAAATACTCAGGATTCTATTATATAGCCACTATTCAGACAGACAATAATGCACACTTGGGAAGTCTGGAGACTATTGATATGACTGTTCACCCTCAGTGAAAATGCAGAGCTGAGAAATAGTCAAGGGATAGAGTCAGGAGTCTATTTTTTATGTGGTCTCGTTCAGAAACTCACTGAAGAATACACACCTTGGGAATAGTCAGAGTTCAAGTCATATGGCCACTCAATCACAGCATTACCGAATAATGAACAATGAGGCAATAGTAAAGAATATTTCATATGGCCTCATTCAGAGCTTCAGTGCATAATAATAAACAGCTGTGGAATAGTCAGGACCCTATTTAAAATATCCCCAAATTAAGCAGCTCTGAATGATACAGACATGTGTGAGTCAGGAGACTATTTTATATGGACACATACAGAACCTCTAATACTGCACATGTGGGGAATAATCAGAGTCTATTTCATAGATTCATTTGGAGAGTCAAAAATAACGACACCTGGAGTAAATGGGTCTATTTCATAAGGCCACTTTCAGTGTTTTAGTGAATAATATGTATATCTGATAAGTCAGAATCTTTCACTGACACTCTTGGGCCTCTGAATAATTTCAGAAATAGTCAAGGGTCTACTAAAATGGCTACATTCAGAGTCTCTGTAAGTAATGAACACCTGGGCAATACACCTGAGTCTTTTTATGCCCACTTAGTCAGAGTCTCATTCAATAATACACACCTGGGAAGAGTTAAGAGTCTACTTCATGTAGCCACTCATTTAGAGCCTCAGTGAATAATCCACACCAGGGTAATAGAGCATTTTTATATGGCCACTCATTCTGTGCCTCCCTGAATGATATACACCTGAAGAATCCTGGGATTCTATTTCATACTACCACTCATTTAGAACCTTCAGAATAAAAAAATGGAGCAATAGTCAGGTGTCTATTTTATATGGCTCTCATTAAAATTTCAGTGAATAATGAACTTCAATGGAGTAATCAGGACGCTGTTTAAGATAGCCACGAATTAAGTGCTTCTGAATGACACACCTGTGATAGTCAAGTCTATTTCATATGAACTCTAATTCTGTGTATCCTGAGTAACACACCTGGGGAGTCAGGAGTCTATTTGGTATGGACACTCATACAGAACCTGTTTGAATAATGCACATGGAGAATACAGAGTCTATGTCATAGCTACTCATTCAGACAAACGTGAATAATGCACAGAGTAATGAGAAGTCTGTTTCATATGCCTCTTTTCACAGCCTCACTGAATATTACATGTGATATAGTCTGAGTATTTTTTATTAACTCATTCAGAGAATCACTGAATAATGCACACTGTGGAATAGTCAGAAGTCTTTTCATGGCACTCATTCAGAGACTAAATGTACACACCTGAAATAGTCAGGATTTACTTTATCTCATTCAGAGTCTCACTAATAATGCACACCTGGAATAGTCAGGAGACTTTTTTATTGCATTATGGGTTTTGGGGTACATGTCAGATGTTCATAGGTACAATACATGTCAGTGTGCTTTGCTTTTTTCATGGCATTGATCAGGCTATCCCTAAATACTGTCTCATTCCCCAATAGAACCCTGTGTAGTAGATCACTGTGTCCATGTGTTCTCATTTTCTCACCCATATGAGTGAGAATATGGAAGTTTTTCTGTTCTGTGTCAGTTTGCTGAGAATGATGTTCTCAATCCATGTCCTTACAAAGACACAACAATCATTTTGATTGCTGCATAATATTATGGTGTATATGTGCCACATATAGTCCACATCATGGGCATATTGGTTCCAGGTCTTTATGTAAACAGTGCTGCAATGAACACTGAAGCATGTGTCCTTATAGTAGAAGATTTATAGTCGGATAATACCCAGTATGGGATTGTTGGTCAAATGGAATTTATTTCTAGGTCCCTGAGAATTGCCACACTGTCTCACAATGGTTGAACTAATTTCTCCCACCAACATAAGAGTGTCTATTTCTCACATCCTAGCATCTTGTCTCCTTTTTAATGATCGCATTCTAACTGGCGGAGATGGTATCTCAATGTGGTTTTGATTTGCATCTCTAATGACCAGTGAATGAGAATTTTTCATGTGTTTGTTGGCCTCATGTATGTCTTCTTTGTAAAGTTCTGTTCATATCCTTTGCCCATTTTTGAATGGGCTTGTTTGATTTTCCAAAGTTGACTTTGTAAATTCTGGATATCAGCCTTTGTGATGTAAACTGAAAGATTTTTCCCATTTTAATGGTTGCATTCACTCTAGTAACAGTTTCTTTGGCAGAAGCTGTGGAGTTTGATTAGTCCATTTGTCTATTTTAACTTGTTGCCAATGCTTTTGGTGTTTTGTCATGAGTCCTTGTTACCCTATGTCCTGAATGGTTTTGCCTAGATTCTTCTAGGGTTTTTATGGTGTCATCATTTAAAGATAATCCATCTGAGAATTTTGAAAAAGGTCAGGAAATCTGCTTTCTGCACATGGCTAGCCAGATTCAACACCATGAAACAGGAATCTTTCATTGTGGTCTGGTTTATCAAAGATAATATGGTTGTAGATATGTTGTGTTGCTAATGCCTCTGTTCTATTGGTCTATTCTGTTTTGATACCATGCTGTTTTGATTACTGTAGCCTGTAGTTTGAAGTCTGGTAGAATGCTCGCTGTGTTCGTTTAGAATTGATTTGGCTATGCTCTTTTGGTTCCATAAAATTCATAGTGTTTTTTCCAGTTCAAAGAAATTCATAGTTTGATGGAGATAATATTGATTGTGTAAATTACTTTGGGTAGTTTAGCCATTTCAGATATTGATTCTTAACCAGAATATGAATGTTTCTCCATCTGTTTGTGTCCTCATTTCGTGAGCAGTGGTTTGTAGTTTTCCTTAAGAGGTCACTTTCCTGTGAGTTGTATTCCTAGGTATTTTATTTTCTTTCAGCAATAGAATGCAGTCTTGATTTGTCTCAGTCTGTTGGATATTGTGATTTTGAATTGATTTTATATACACAGTTGCTTATCAGTCAGAGCTTTCTGAGGTGATGGGGTCTTCAGGTATACTATATGTCGCCTGCAACAGAGAGAATTTGGCTTCACCTTTCCTAGTACCATTTCGCCTGATTGCTCTGGAACTTCCAGTACTATGTTGAAAAGTGGTGAGAGAGGCATCCTTGTCTGTGCCTGATTTCAAAGGAATGCTTCCAGTTTTTACCATTAAGTATGATATTGGCAGTTGGTTTCTCATAAATAGCTATTACTTTGAGATATGTTCCATCAATACCAGTTTATTGAGGGTTTTAGCATAAAGGGCTGTTGAATTTTGTCAATGCCTTCTGCATCAATTGAGATAATCATGTGATTTTGTTTTTGCTTTGTTGTGGTGAATTACATTTATAGAATTCATGTTGAACAGCTTCATGAATTTACTTGATCATGATGGATAAGTAATGTGTTGTTGCAATCGGTTTGCCAGTATTTTATTGAAGATTTTTGCATCTATGTTCATCATGGATACAAGTCTTGTTGAGTCTCAACTGGTTTTATCAGGATGATGTTGGTCTCATAAAATGATTTGGGAAGTTCCTGGATTATTTGAATAGTTTCAGAAGGAATGGTACCAGTCCTCTTTGATGTCTGGTAGAATTAGAACCCATCTGACCAGGGCCTGTGTGGTAGGCTCAATTTCCTGCCTCAGACCTTGTTATTGTCTATTCATAGTTTGGCTTCCTCATGGTTTAGGCTTGAGGACAAGTGGAATTTATCCATATGGTTTACTAGTTTATATGCATAGAGTTGTTTGTAGATTTCTGATGAATTTGAATTCTGTGGAATCTGTGATTCACAGTTTTTATTGCATCTATTTGTTGTTCTCTTCTTTATCAGTCTGGCTAGTGGTCTGTCTATTTTGTTGATCTTTTCAATAACCAGCTCTTAGATTTATTGATTTTTGAAGGTTTTCTTGTCTATCTCCTTCAGTTCTGCTCTGATCTTAGTTATTTCTTGTCTTCTAGGTTTTGAGCTTTGATCTTGCTCTGTAGCTCTTTCAATTTTGACGATATGTCATTTGAATCTCACTCTTCTCATGTGGGCACTTATTGCTATATATTTTCCTCTACAGACTGCTTAAATGTGTCCCAGAGATTCTGGTACGTTTGTCTTCATTCTCGTTGGTTTCAAAGAACTTCTTTATTTCTGCCTTCATTTCATTGTTTATCAATCAACATTCAGACCAGTTGTTCAGTTTCATGAAGCTGTGCGGTTCTGAGTTATTTTTAATTCTGAGTTCAACTGATTGCACTATGGTCTGAGACTGTTTGTTATGATTTCAGTTGTTTTGCATTTGCTGAGAGTGCTTTACTTCCAATTATGTGGTCAATTTTGAGTAGGTGTGATGTGGTGCTGAGAAGAATGTATATTCTGTGGATTTGGGGTGAAGTTCTGTAAACTATCAGGTTTGCTTGTTCAGGTCTGAGTTCAAGTCTGGATATCCTTGTTAATTTTCTGTCTGGTTGATCTGTCTGATATTGACAATGGAGTGTTAAGTCTCCACTATTATTGTGTGGAGTCTCGTCTCTTTGTAAGTCATTAAGAACTTGCCTTATATATCTGTGTGCTCCTGCATTGGGTCCATATATTTAGAATCATTAGTTCTTCTTGTTCTATCAATCCTTTTACCATGTGACCTTCTTTGTCCTTTGATCTTTGTTGATTTAAAGTCTATTTTATCAGAGATGAGAATTGCAACTCCTGCTTTATTTTGCTCTCCATTTGCTTGGTAATCTCCTCCATCCCTTTATTTTGAGCCTTTGTGTATCCTTCTGTGGTGGGTTTCCTGGATACACAGAACACAGATTTTGGTTTATCAATTGCCAGTCTGTGTCTTTTGATTGGTGCATTTCATTTATATTTAGGTTAATATTGTTATGTGGGATACTGCCATTTTGATGCTAGCTGTGTTTTGCATTGGTTCATGATTCTTCATTTTTTGATAATCTTTAGCATTTGGTATGCTTTTGGATGGCTGGACTGGTTGTTTCTTTCTATGTAGTGCTCTTTCAGGAGCTCTTGTAAAGCAGGCCTAGTGGTGACAAAATCTCTGAGTACTTTCTTGTTCATGAAGGATTTTATTTTCTTCATATGAAGCTCAGTTTGGCTGGATATGAAATTCTGTGTTGAAAGTTCTTTTCTTTAAGGATGTTGAATATTGGCCTCAATTCTCTTCTGGCTTGTAGAGTCTCTGCAGAGAGATCTGCTGTGAGTCTGATGGGCTTCCTTTGTGGGTGAACCTTTCTCTCTGGCTGCCCTTAGTATTTTTATTTCAACCCTGGTGAATCTGACGATTATGTCTTGGTTGCTCTTCTTGCAGAATATCTTGTGGTGTTCTCTGTATTTCCTGGAGTTGAGTTGACCTGTCTTTAGGTTGAAATTTTCCTGTAATATCCTGAAGAGTGTTTTCAACTTGGATTCATTCTCTTCATCAAATTCTGGAACACCTATCAAATAGGTTGGGTCTCTTCACATAGTCACATTTCTTGGAGATTTTGTTCATTCATGTACTTTTTCTTTCTTGGTTTCTCATTTTATTTCATTGAGTTGATCTTCACTTCTGATATTCTTTCTTCTGCTTGGTCAATTCGGCTGTTGAAACTTGTGCATGCTTAGAAGTTCTTGTGTTGTTCAGCTCCTTCAATTCATTCATATTCCTCTCTGTTGTCCATTCTTGTTATATTCCTCGAATCTTTTTTCAAATCTTTTTCAAGGTCTTGTTTCTTTACTGATTTAGAACATGTTCTTTAGCTCACTGAAATTTCTCATTATCCACTTTCTGAAGTCTGATTCCATCATTTATCACCCTCATTCTCCTCCAGCTTTGTTCCCTTGCTGGTGAGAGTTTTGGTCCTTTGTAGGGGTGAAGTATTTTGGTTTCGGGTGTTTTTCTCCTTTTTGCGCTGGTTTCTTCATCTTTGTGGATTTATCCACCTGTCGTCTTAGTAGTGCTGATTTTCAATTGGGTCTCTGTGTGGATGAGATTGTTATGATGAGTATTTCTGTTACTTAATTTTCCTTCTAATGGTCTAGCTCTATATGTGCTGAGGTCCACTCAGCCCTGCTTGTCTGGGGTACACCTGTAGCAACAGCAGAACAGTGAGGATGCTCAGTTTCTTCTTTACTATCTTTGTTCAGAATGATAGCCAAATGTCAGTCTGATTAGTCCTTTTTGGGGTGACTCTTGGATATTCAGGAGCTGCTTGAGGAGACATCTGTGCTTTATAGGGCTCAGTGCTGAGTTATGAGCTCCATTGTTCATTCAGGGTTTTTGGGAGGATGTGTTTATGTCTGCTGCAGAACTCATAACCCCCCCCTTTATTTTTTCTTCTTAGATGCTCTGTTTCAGGGAGTTAGGGCTTTCTTTATGAGTATCTGTTGGACTTTCCTGCCCAGCTAGGAGGCAGTCTATTCACTATTTTTCTGCTGGGGCTCCGCCCTGCTAGCACAGGTCTGCCCTGTTGCTATGGGGCTCCATTCTGCTGTGGCTTTCTCCGCCCTGCTGTGGCTTGCTCCTTTCTGCTGGCAGAGTCTCTCGGTTATGGCAGGTTGCCTCAGCAACAGCAGGGTGCGTCAGCTCTGTGCGGTACTTCAGTAGGGGGGGATTGCGTCAGTAGTGGCAGACGCCCCTCCCGCACCAGGCTGCACCATCCTAGATGCTGGCAGCAAAACTCTCAGCCCCAAGTGCTTCCAATCATTTCCCTGCTTGTCCCTGTAAGGGTGGGACCCGCCGAGCCTGATCTCCCAGCTCCCTGCCTAAGAGTCCGTCCTCTCTCTCTCTCTCTTCCTCGCCACAAGATGAATGGTTGACTCTCTCACTGGCATCCCAGTAGCCTGCTGATAGGGCACTGGGATCCGTGTGATCTCCTGTGCCACAGCCCACTGCACTGGCTCAGATCACGTTTCCCAGGAATCTCCTGGTCTGGCTCATTGTCCAAGTCCCATTCAATCAGATGGACATGGCACGCTGCCCTTCCAAATCTCAGATTGCTGGTTTAACAAAGCACCCGGACAAGTGAGTTTTGTGCCCAGTGCCACTGCGCTGTGGAACAGGCCGAAGTGGCCACACAAGCCGGCTATGCTAGTGTGCCGTGTCTCTCCCAAACCTGGGACTTTCAACGTTCTGTGGGCAAAAAAGATCTGTCCGAGAATGCGGCTAGGACTCACCCTCTGCTACTTCACTGAGAGCTGCAATCCGGAGTCACCTCTACGATGCCATCTTAGAGCCACCCCCTGCCAGGAGACATTTTTATGCGGCCTCTCATTTGGAGTGTCACTGAATAATGTGGTGTAGTCAGGAGTCTATTTCATGTAGACACATATTTAGAGCCTCAGTGAATGAGACAGACTCTTGATGGAGTCAGGAATCTAATTAATATGGCCACATTTTCTGAGCCTCACTGAATAATACACACCTGGAGAATATTTTGGAGTCTATTTCCAATGGACACGCATTCAGAGCCTCTGTAAATAAGGCACACCTGTGGATTAGCCAGGAGTCTATTTTATTAAGACACACATTCACAGCCTCAGTGGATAATATGCACGTGTGGATTAGTCAGGATTCCATTTTAAGTGTTGACTGATTCGTAACCTCAGTGAATAATGCACAAATGTAAAGCACTCAGCAGTCTATTTCATATGGCCACTCATTCAGAGATTCACCGAATAATACAATTATTTAAGACAGACAGCATCCTGTTTCATATGGTCACACAAGAAGAGCCTAACTGAGTAATACACACCTGGAGAAGTGTTAGGAGTCTATTTGTATAGCCTCTCATTTACAGCCTCAGTGAATAATGCACACGTGTGGAATAGACACTAGTCTATTTTATATGGCCACAAAATCAAAGCATGACATAGTAATACACAACTTGGAATAGTCTCTAGTCTATTTCATATGTTCAAATATTTAGAGTCGGAGTCAAAAATACACGCCTGTGGACTAGTCAGGAAACAATTTTATACAGCCAAAGTTTCAGAGCCTCAGTAAATATTACATAGCTTGGGAATACTCAGGAAGCTATTACATGTGGCATCTATTTCAGAGCATCATTGAATAAGAACTCCTGTATTAGAATCTATTTTGTATAGCCAAATACTCAGAGCCTGTGAATAACGCACCTTTGGGAAAAGACAGGATTCTGCTTCAGTAGAGCCACTCATTTAGATCAGATCTGACACTCCTGAGGAGTATTAAAGAGTCTCTATTTTACTACCCACAAGACCTCACATGCCGACATATGGAAACAAGCCATGGAGTATTTTACATGGCTTATAACCTCATTGAATTATATATGTCTGAAAATACTCAGGATTCGATTATATATAGCCACTCCAGATTTAGAGAATGACTAATAATGCAGAGGGGAGTAGACATTGTCTGGAGATTTTTTACATTACTGTTCACCCAGCATCTCAGTGGAAAATGCAGAGTGAGAAATAGTCAAGAGGATAGAGTCAGGAGTCTATTTTATGTGGTCTCTCAGAAACTCCACTGAAGCACACACTTGAGAATAGTCACTGGTCTCAAGTAAACCAGCAATCAGATTCACAGCATGTCCATCTTAATAATGAACAATGGGCAATAGTAACGATTCTATCTCATATGGCCTCTCATTTGAGCTTCAGTGCATAATAAACAGCTGTGGAGTACAGGATCCCTATTTAAATAGCAGGCCAAATTAAGCAGCCAGTGAGAATACAGACATGTTCACCTTGAGAGGAAGAGACTATTTTGAGGCATGGACATCAGTGTCTTCGAATACTTCACATGACAAGCAGGGAATAATCACGAGTCTATTTCTAAAGGTGATTTGTTTGAGACAGTCAAAAAACACGCCTGAGGAGTAAAATAGTTTATATTTCATGAAGGCCACTCTTTCAGTGTTTTAGTGAATAATATGTACAACTGATAAGTCAGAAGACATGGACACTGTTCAGGGCCTCTGTGAATAAAACTCTTCACAAAATAGTCAGACCCACACTAGCATACACCTTCAGAGTCTAGTGAATAATGAACACCTGGACAATACACCTGAGACTGTTTTATGCCCCAACTCCTGAGACAGCATCTCATGTAATACACACTTGGGAAGAGTATAGAGTCTATTTCATGCAGCCACTAATTTGAGCCTCAGTGAATAATCCACCCGAGGGTAATAGTTGAGCTCAGCACTGGCCTCCATTCACAGCCTCCCTCAAGCAGCTCCTGACCTGATATAATCCAAAGAGTCATCATCTATTTCATAATACCACATTAAACCTTATAGAATAGGGGAAGGGAGGCAAGATGGCGTCAGAGAGGTGACTCAGGATT
>JAKFGQ010000045.1:0-90444 GCA_021498475.1 Saguinus midas | reverse complement strand
TAATTTACACAATCAATGCTATCCCCATCAAACTACCATTGAATTTCTTCACAGAACTGGAAAACCACCATGAATTTCATATGGAACCAAAAAGAGCCCGCATAGCCAAGTCAATTCTAAGCAAAAAGAACACAGCGGGAGGCATCACACTACCAGACTTCAAACTATACTACAAGGCTACAGTAATCAAAACAGCATGGTACTGGTACCAAAACAGAGATATAGACCAATGGAACAGAACAGAAGCATCGGAGGCAACACAACATATCTACAACCATATTATCTTTGATAAACCAGACAAAAACCGGCAATGAGGAAAGGATTCCCTATTTAATAAATCGTGTTGGGAAAACTGGCTAGCCATGTGCAGAAAGCAGAAACTGGACCCCTTTCTGACACCTTACACTAAAATTAACTCCAGATGGATTAAAGACTTAAACGTAAGACCTGACACCATAAAAACCCTAGAAGAAAATCTAGGCAAAACCGTTTAGGACATAGGAGTAGGCAAGGACTTCATGAACAAAACACCAAAAGCATTGACAACAAAAGCCAAAATAGACAAATGCGACCTAATCAAACTCCACAGCTTCTGCACAGCAAAAGAAACAGTCACTAGAGTGAATCAGCAACCATCAGAATGGGAAAAAATCTTTGCAGTTTACACATCTGACAAAGGGCTGATATCCAGAATTTACAAAGAACTCAAACAGATTTACAGGAAAAAATAAACAAGCCCATTCAAAAATGGGCAAAGGATATGAACAGAAACTTTACAAAAGAGGACATACATGAGGCCAACAAACATATGAAAAAGTGCTCATCGTCATTGGTCATTAGAGAGATGCAAATCAAAACGACATTGAGATATCATCTCACATCAGTTAGAATGGTGATCATTAAAAAATCTGGAGACAGCAGATGCTGGAGAGGATATGGAGAAATAGGAACACTCTTACACTGTCGGTGGGAATGTAAATTAGTTCAACCATTGTGGAAGACAGTGTGGCGATTCCTCAGGGACCTAGAAATAGAAATTCCATTTGACCCAGCAATCCCATTACTGGATATCTATCCAAAAGACTATAAATCGTTCTAGTATAAGGGCACATGCACACGAATGTTCATTGCAGCACTGTTTACAATAGCAAAGACCTGGAACCAACCCAAATGCCCATCGATGATAGACTGGACTGGGAAAATGTGGCACATATACACCATGGAATATTATGCAGCAATAAAAAATGATGAGCTTGTGTCCTTTGTTAGGACATGGATGAATCTGGAGAACATCATTCTCAGCAAACTGACACAAGAACAGAAAAAGAAATACCGCATATACTCACTCATAGGTGGGTGAGAAAAATTAGAACACATGGACACAGAGAGGTGGTCTACTATACACTGGGGAGTGTTGGGGGAAATCGGGGAGGGACAGCGGGGGGGCTGGGGGGAGAGCCTGGGGATGAATACCAAGTGTGGGTGAAGGGGAGGAAGGCAGCAAAACACACTGCCATGTGTGTACCTATGCAACTATCTTGCACGTTCTGCACATGTACCCCAAAACCTATAATGCAATAAAATTTTAAAAAAAAGAAAAAAAAACACAGTAGAAAAGGACATTGTATATTTTTCTAACAGAGTATTTTGAGAGTTATTTTGTTTTGTACAATGGGGAACCCATAGGTTATTTATATTTTTATTTTCAAGTGAAAATTGAATTTTAGCATTTTACGTGTGAGAGTACATCCTGATGGTTTATATATTTTAAAACACAGTAGAAAAGGACATTGTATATTTTTCTAACAGAGTATTTTGAGAGTTATTTTGTTTTGTACAATGGGAACCCATAGGTATTTATATTTTTATTTTGAGTGAAAATTGAATTTTAGTATTTTATGTGAGAGTATATCTAGACAATGTATACATGTTAAAACAGAGTAGAAAAGGACATTGTATATTTTTCTAACAGAGTATTTTGAGTCCTTTTTGTTTTGTACAATGGGAACCCATAGGTATTTATATTTTTATTTTCAAGTGAAAATTGAATTTTAGTATTTTATATGAAAGAGGATATCTAGATGGTGTATATACTTTAAAACACAGTAGAAAAGACATTGTATATTTTTCTAACAGAGTATTTTGAGTCCTTTTTGTTTTGTACAATGAACCCATAGTATTTATATTTCTTATACCTGTGTAAAAATAAAATTTTAGTATTTTATATGAAAGAGGATATCTAGATGGTGTATATACTTTAAAACACAGTAGAAAAGGACATTGTATATTTTTCTAACAGAGTATTTTGAGAGTTATTTTGTTTTGTACAATGGGGAACCCATAGGTTATTTATATTTTTATTTTCGAGTGAAAATTGAATTTTAGCATTTTACATGTGAGAGTATATCCTGATGGTTTATATATTTTAAAACACAGTAGAAAAGGACATTGTATATTTTTCTAACAGAGTATTTTGAGAGTTATTTTGTTTTGTACAATGGGAACCCATAGGTATTTATATTTTTATTTTGAGTGAAAATTGAATTTTAGCATTTTACATGTGAGAGTACATCCTGATGGTTTATATATTTTAAAACACAGTAGAAAAGAACATTGTATATTTTTCTAACAGAGTATTTTGAGAGTTATTTTGTTTTGTACAATGGGAACCCATAGGTTATTTATATTTTTTATTTTCAAGTGAAAATTGAATTTTAGCATTTTACATGTGAGAGTACATCCTGATGGTTTATATATTTTAAAACACAGTAGAAAAGGACATTGTATGTTTTTTCTAAGAGAATATTTTGAGAGTTATTTTGTTTTGTACAATGGGGAACTTATAGTGTATTTATATTTTTTGTTTTTGAGTGAAAATTGAATTTTAGCATATTACATGTGAGAGTACATCCTCATGGTTCATATAGTTTAAAACACAGTAGAAAAAGACATTGTATATTATTTCTAACAGAGTATTTTGAGAGATTTTTTGTTTTGTACAATGGGGAACCCATAGGCTATTTATGTTTTTTATTTTCAAGTGAAAATTGAATTTTAGCATTTTACATGTGAGAGTACATCCTGATGGTTTATATATTTTAAAACACAGTAGAAAAGGACATTGTATATTTTTTCTAACAGAGTATTTTGAGAGTTATTTTGTTTTGTACAATGGGGAACCCATAGGTTTTTTATATTTTTTATTTTCAAATGAAAATTAAATTTTAGCATTTTACGTGTGTGAGTACATCCTGATGGTTTATATACTTTAAAACACAGTAGAAAAGGACATTGTATAGTTTTTCTAATACAGTATTTTGAGAGTTATTTTGTTGTGTACAATGGGGAACACTTAGGGTATTTATATTTTTAATTTTTCGAGTGAAAATTGAATTTTAGCATTTTACGTGTGAGAGTACATCCTGATGGTTTATATACTTTAAAACACAGTAGAAAAGGACATTGTATATTTTTCTAACAGAGTATTTTGAGAGTTATTTTGTTTTGTACAATGGGAACCCATAGTATTTATATTTTTATTTTTGAGTGAAAATTTAATTTTAGCATTTTATGTGAGAGTATATCCTGATGGTTTATATATTTTAAAACACAGTAGAAAAGGACATTGTATATTTTTCTAACAGAGTATTTTGAGAGTTATTTTGTTTTGTACAATAGGGAACCTGTAGTGTATTTATATATTTTTTTTTTGAGTGAAAATTGAATTTTAGCATTTTACGTGTGAGAGTATATCTTGATATTTTATATACTTTAAAACACAGTAAAAAAGAGATTGTATATTTTTCTAACAGAGTATTTTGAGAGTTATTTTGTTTTGTACAATGGGAACCCATAGTATTTATATTTTTTCTAACAGAGTATTTTGAGATTTATTTTGTTTTGTACAATGAACCCATAGTATTTATATTTTTATTTTTGAGTGAAAATTTAATTTTAGCATTTTACATGTGAGAGTATATCTTGATGGTTTATATATTTTAAAACACAGTAGAAAAGACATTGTATATTTTTCTAACAGAGTATTTTGAGATTTATTTTGTTTTGTACACTGGGGTACCAATAGAGTATTTATATTTTTATTTTCAAGTGAAAATTGAATTTTAGTATTTTATGTGAGAGTATATCCTGATGGTTTATACTTTAAAACAGAGTAGAAAAGGACATTGTATTTTTCTAACAGTATTTTGAGAGTTATTTTGTTTTGTACAATGGGAACCCATAGGTATTTATATTTTTTATTTTTGAGTAAAAATAGAATTTTAGTATTTTACATGTGAGAGTACATCCTCATGGTTTGTATACTTTAAAACACAGAAGAAAAGGACATTGTATATTTTTTCTAACAGAGCATATTGTGAGTTATTTTGTTTTGTACAATGGGGAACCCATAGGGTATTTATATTTTATATTTTTGAGTGAAAATTGAATTTTAGCATTTTACATGTGAGAGTACATCCTCATGGTTTGTGTACTTTAAAACAGAGTAGAAAAAACATTGTATATTTTTCTAACAGAGTATTTTGAGAGTTATTTTGTTTTGTACAATGGGAACCCATAGGTATTTATATTTTTATTTTTGAGTGAAAATTGAATTTTAGCATTTTATGTGAGAGTACATCCTCATGGTTTATATACTTTAAAACACAGTAGAAAAGGACATTGTATATTTTTCTAACAGAGTATTTTGAGAGTTATTTTGTTTTGTACAATGGGAACCCATAGGGTATTTATATTTTTATTTTGAGTGAAAATTGAATTTTAGCATTTTACATGTGAGAGTACATCCTCATGGTTTATATACTTTAAAACACAGTAGAAAAAACATTGTATATTTTTTCTAACAGAGTATTTTGAGAGTTATTTTGTTTTGTACAATGGGGAACCCATACGGTATTTATATTTTTTATTTTTGAGTGAAAATTTAATTTTAGCATTTTATGTGTGGGAGTATATCCTGATGGTTTATATACTTTAAAACAGATTAGAACAGGACATTGTATATTTTTTTCTGACAGAGTATATTGAGAGTTATTTTGTATTGTACAATGGAGAACCCATAGGGTATTTATATTTTTATTTTTGAGTGAAAATTGAATTTTAGCATTTTACGTGTGAGAGTACATCCTGATGGTTTATATACTTTAAAACACAGTAGAAAAGGACATTGTATATTTTTCTAACAGAGTATTTTGAGAGTTGTTTTGTTTTGTACAATGGGAACCCATAGGGTATTTATATTTTTATTTTGAGTGAAAATTGAATTTTAGCATTTTACGTGTGAGAGTACATCCTGATGGTTTATATACTTTAAAACACAGTAGAAAAGGACATTGTATATTTATTCTAACAGAGTATTTTGAGAGGTATTTTGTTTTGTACAATGGGAACCCATAGGTTATTTATATTTTTTATTTTGGAGTGAAAATTGAATTTTAGCATTTTACATGTGAGAGTACATCCTGATGGTTTATATATTTTAAAACACAGTAGAAAAGGACATTGTATTTTTTCTAACAGAATATTTTGAGAGTTATTTTGTTTTGTACAATGGGAACCCATAGGGTATTTATATTTTTTATTTTTGAGTGAAAATTGAATTTTAGCATTTTACATGTGAGAGTACATCCTGATGGTTTATATATTTTAAAACACAGTAGAAAAGGACATTGTATATTTTTCTAACAGAGTATTTTGAGAGTTATTTTGTTTTGTACAATGGGAACCCATAGGGTATTTATATTTTTTATTTTTGAGTGAAAATTGAATTTTAGCATTTTATGTGTGAGAGTACATCCTGATGGTTTATATACTTTAAAACACAGTAGAAAAGGACATTGTATATTTTTCTAACAGAGTATTTTGAGAGTTATTTTGTTTTGTACACTGGGTACCAATAGAGTATTTATATTTTTATTACCATGTAAAAATAGAATTTTAGTATTTTATGTGAGAGTACATCCTGATGGTTTATATACTTTAAAACACAGTAGAAAAGGACATTGTATATTTTTCTAACAGAGTATTTTGAGAGTTATTTTGTTTTGTACACTGGGTACCAATAGAGTATTTATATTTTTATTTTGAGTGAAAATTGAATTTTAGTATTTTATGTGAGAGTATATCCTGATGGTTTATACTTTAAAATAGAGTAGAAAAGGACATTGTATATTTTTCTAACAGAGTATTTTGAGAGTTATTTTGTTTTGTACACTGGGTACCAATAGAGTATTTATGTTTTTTATTACCACGTAAAAATAGAAATTTATTATTTTATGTGAGAGTATAACTTGATGGTATATATACTTTCAAATAGAGTAGAAAAAAACATTGTATATTTTTTCTAACAGAGTATTTTGAGATTTATTTTGTTTTGTCAACTGAAGTACCAATAGAGTCTTTATATTTTTTATTACCATGTAAAAATAAAATTTTTGTATTTTATGTGTGAAAGTATATCTTGATGGTTTATATACTTTAAAATAGAGTAAAAATAAAAATTGTATATTTTTTCTAACAGAGTATTTTGAGAGTTGTTTTGTACACTGGGGTACCAATAGAATATTTATATTTTTTATTACCACGTAAAAATAGAATTTTAGTATTTTACATGGGAGAGTATATCTTGATGGTTTATCTACTTTAAAATAGAGTAGAAAAAACATTGTATATTTTTTCTAACAAAGTATTTTGAGCCTTATTTTGTTTTGTACACTGCAGTTCTAATAGAGTATTTATATGTTTTATTATCATGTAAAAATAGAATTTTAGTATTTTACATGTGACAGTATATCTTGTTGCTTTATATCCTTTGAAATAAAGTAGAAAAAACATTGTATATTTTTTCTAACAGAGTATTTTGAGAGTTATTTTGTTTTGTACACTGTGGTACAATAGAGTATTTATTTTTTATTACCATGTAAAAATAGAATTTTAGTGTTTTACATGTGAGAGTATATCTTGATGCTTTATATACTTTAAAATAAAGTAGAGAAGGACGTTGTATATTTTTCCTAACAGAGTATTTTGAGAGTTGTTTTGTTTTGTACACTGGGTACCAATAGGTTATTTATATTTTTTATTACCATGTAAAAATAGAATTTTAGTATTTTACGTGTGAGTGTATATCTTCATGGTTTATATACTTTCAAATAAAGTAGAAAAGGACATTGTATATTTTTTCTAACAGAGTATTTTGAGAGTTCTTTGTTTTGTACACTGGGGTACCAATAGAGTATTTATATTTTTTATTACCACGTAAAAATAGAATTTTAGTATTTTACATGTGAGAGTATATCTTGATGGTTTATATACTTTAAAATAGAGTAGAAATGAACATTGTATATTTTTTAACAGAGTATTTTGAAAGTTATTTTGCTTTGTACACTGGTGCACCAATGGAGCATTTATATTTTTTATTACTGCATAAAAATAGAATTTTAGTATTTTATGTGAGAGTATATCTTTCTGGTTTATATATTTCAAAATAAAGGAGAAAAAGACATTGTATATTTTTTCTAACAGAGTATTTTGAGAGTTCTTTTGTATTGTATCCTGGGGTACCAATAGCATATTTATATTTTTTATTATTGCATAAAAATAAAATTTTATTATTTTACATGTGAGGGTATATCTTGATGGTTTATATACTTTCAAATAAAGTAGAAAAGGACATTGTATATTTTTCTAACAGAGTATTTTGAGAGTTCTTTGTTTTGTACACTGGGGTACCAATAGAGTATTTATATTTTTATTACCACATAAAAATAGAATTTTAGTATTTTACATGTGAGAGTATATCTGTTGCTTTATATCCTTTAAAATAGAGTAGAAAAAAAATTTGTATATTTTTTCTAATAGAATATTTTGAGAATTATTTTGTTTTGTACACTGTGGTACCAATAGAGTATTTATATGTTTTATTACTGTGTAAAAACTGAGTTTTTTGTATTTTATGTGTGAGTATATCTTGATGGTTTATATACTCTAAAATAGAGTAGAAAAGGACGTTGTATATTTTTGTAACACTGTATTTTGAGATATTTTGTTTTGTACACTGTGGTACCAATATTTATATTTTTATTACCATGTAAAAATAGAATTTTAGTATTTTATGTGAGAGTATCTTGATGGTTTATACTTTAAAATAAAGTAGAAAAGACATTGTATATTTTTATTACCATGTAAAAATAGAATTTTAGTATTTTACATGAGAGTATATCTTGATGGTTTATACTTTAAAATAGAGTATTTATATTTTTATTACATGTAAAAATAGAATTTTAGTATTTTACATGGGAGACTATACTTTGATGGTTTACATACTTTAAAATAAAGTAGAAAAGGACGTTGTATATTTTTTCTAACAGAGTATTTTGAACCTTATTTTGTTTTTTACACTGTGGTACCAATAGTGTATTTATATTTTATTACCATGTAAAAATAGAATTTTAGTATTTTATGTGTGAGAATATATCTTGATGCTTTATATCCTTTAAAATAGAGTAGAGAAAAACATTGTATATTTTCTCTAACAGAGTGTTTTGAGAGTTTTTTTGTTTTGTACACTGTGGTACCAATAGAGTTTTTATATGTTTTATTACCACGTAAAAACTGAATGTTTTGTGTTTTTTGTGTGAGAGTATATCTTGATGGTTTATATATTTTAAAAAAAAAAGAGAGAGAGAGAGAGAGAGAGAGAGAGAGAGAGAGAGAGAGAGAGAGAGAGAGAAAGAGAGAGAGAGAGAGAGAGAGAGAGAGAGAGAGAGAGAGAGAGGAGAGAGAGAGAGAGAGAGAGGTTTATATACTTTAAAATAGAGTAGAAAAGGACATTGTATATTTTCTCTAACAGAGTTTTTGAGAGTTATTTTGTTTTGTACACTGGAGTACCAATAGGGTATTTATATTTTTTATTACCATGTAAAAATAAAATTTTAGTATTTTACGTGTGAGAGTATATCTTGATGGTTTATATACTTTAAAATAGAATAGAAAAGACATTGTATATTTTCTCTAACAGAGTATTTTGAGAGTTATTTTGTTTTGTACACTGGGGTACCAATAGAGTATTTATATTTTTTATTACCATGTAAAAATAGAATTTTAGTATTTTACATGTGAGAGTATATCTTGATGGTTTATATACTTTAAAATAGAGTAGAAAAAACATTGTATATTTTTTTAACAGAGTATTTTGAGAGTTATTTTGTTTTGTACACTGGGGTACCAATAAAGTATTTATATTTTTTATTACCATGTAAAAATAGAATTTTAGTATTTTATGTGTGAGAGTACATCTTTCTGGTTTATATAATTTAAAATAGAGTAGTAAAATACATTGTATATTTTTTCTAACAGAGTATTGAGAGTTCTTTTGTTTTGTACAGTGGGGTACCAATAGAGTATTTATATTATTTATTACCACGTAAAAATAGAATTTTATTATTTTACATGTGAGAGTATATCTTTCTGGTTTATATACTTTAAAATAGAGTAGAAAAACATTGTATATTTTTTCTAACATAGTATATTGAGAGTTATTTTGTTTTGTACACTGGGGTACCAATAAAGTATTTATATATTTTATTATTGCATAAAAATAGAATTTTATTATTTTACATGTGAGAGTATATCTTGATGGTTTATATACTTTAAAATAGAGTAGAAAAAACATTGTATATTTTTTCTAACAGAGTATTTTGAGAGTTATTTTATTTTGTACACTGGGGTACCAATAGAGTATTTATATGTTTTATTACTGCATAAAAATAGAATTTTAGTATTTTACATGTGAGAGTATATCTTGATGGTTTATATACTTTAAAATAGAGTAGAAAAACATTGTATATTTTTCTAACAGAGTATTTTGAGAGTTATTTTGTTTTGTACACTGGGGTACCAATAGAGTATTTATATTTTTATTACCATGTAAAAATGAATTTTGGTATTTTACATGTGAGAGTATATCTTGATGGTTTATATACTTTAAAATAGAGTAGAAAAACATTGTATATTTTTCTAACAGAGTATTTTGAGAGTTATTTTGTTTTGTACACTGCGATACCAATAGAGTATTTATATTTTTTATTACTGCATAAAAATAAAATTTTAGTATTTTACATGTGAGACTATATCTTAATGGTTTATATACTTTAATATAAAGTAGAAAAAAACATTGTATATTTTTTCTAACAGGGTATTTTGAGAGTTATTTTGTTTTGTACACTGGATTACCAATAGAGTATTTATATTTTTCATTACCATGTAAAAATATAATTTTAGTTTTATACATGAGAGAGTATATCTTGATTGTTTGTATAGTTAAAAATAGAGTAGAAAAGGACATTGTATATTTTTCTAACAGAGTATTTTGAGATTTATTTTGTTTTGTACACTGGGGTACAAATATTTATATTTTTTATTACCACATAAAATAGAATTTTAGTATTTTACATGTGAGAGTACCTCTTTCTGGTTTTTATAATTTAAAATAGAGTAGTAAAATACATTGTATATTTTTTCTAACAGAGTATTGTGAGAGTTCTTTTGTTTTGTACAGTGGAATACCAATAGAGTATTTATATTTTTATTACCATGTAAAAATAGAATGTTAGTATTTTGCATGAGAGTATATCTTTCTGGTTTATATACTTTAAAATAAAGTAGAAAAGGACATTGTATATTTTTTTCTAAAAGAGTATTTTGAGAGATATTTTGTTTTGTACACTGGGATACCAATAAAGTATTTATATTTTTATTATTGCATAAAAATAGAATTTTAGTAATTTAGGTGTGAGTATATCTTGATGGTTTATATACTTTAAAATAGAGTAGAAAAGGACATTGTATATTTTATCTAACAGAGTATTTTGATCCTTATTTTGTTTTGTACACTGTGGTACCAATAGAGTATTTATATTATTTATTACTGCATAAAAATAGAATTTTAGTATTTGACCTGTGAGTGTATATCTTGATGGTTTATATAATTTAAAATAGAATCGAAGAAAACACTGTTTATTTTTTCTAACAGAGTATTTTGAGCCTTATTTTGTTTTGTACACTGCAGTAAAAATAGAGTATTTATATGTTTTATTACCATGTAAAAATAGAATTTTAGTATTTTACATGTGAGAGTATATCTTGATGGTTTATATACTTTAAAATAGAGTAGAAAAAGAAATTGTATATATTTTTCTAACAGAGTATTTTGAGAGTTATTTTGTTATCTACACTGTGGTACCAATAGAGTTTTTATATGTGTTATTACCACGTAAAAACTGAATTTTTTTATTTTATGTGAGAGTATATCTTGATGGTTTATATACTTTAAAATAGAATTTTAGTATTTTATGTGAGTATATCTTGATGGTTTATATCCTTTAAAATAGAGTAGAAAAACATTGTATATTTTTCTAACAGAGTATTTTGAGAGTTATTTTGTTTTGTACACTGGGTACCAATAGAGTATTTATATTTTTATTACCATGTAAAATAGAATTTTAGTATTTTACATGTGAGAGTATCTTGATGGTTTATACTTTAAAATAGAGTAGAAAAGGACATTGTATATTTTTTTACCATGTAAAATAGAATTTTAGTATTTTTCATGTGAGAGTATATCTTGATGGTTTATATACTTTAAAGTAGAGTAGAAAAGGACATTGTATATTTTTTCTAACAGAGTATTTTGAGAGTTTTTTTTTGTACACTAAGATACCAATAGGGTATTTATATTTCTTATTACCATGTAAAATTAAAATTTTAGTACTTTACGTGTGAGAGTATATCTTGATGGTTTATATACTTTAAAATAGAGTAGAAAAAAATTGTATATTTTCTCTAACAGAGATTTTGAGAGTGATTTTGTTTTGTACACTGGATTACTAATAGAATATTTATATTTTTTATTACCATGTAAAATAGAGTTTTAGTATTTTACGTGTGATAGCATATCTTGATGGTTCATATACTTTAAAATAGAGTAGAAAAGGACATTGTATATTTTCTCTTACAGAGTATTTTGAGAGTTATTTTGTTTTGTACACTGTGGTACCAATAGAGTATTTATATTTTTTATTACCATGTTAAAATAGAATATTACTAATTTACATGTGAGAGTAAAACTTGATGGTTTATATACTTTAAAAAAGAAAGGACATTGTATATTTTTCTTACAGAGTATTTTGATAGTTATTTTGTTTTGTACACTGTGGTACCAATAGAGTATTTATATTTTTTATTACCATGTTAAAATAGAATATTACTAATTTACATGTGAGAGTAAAACTTGATGGTTTATACTTTAAAATAAAAAAGAAAGGACATTGTATATTTTTCTTACAGAGTATTTTGATAGTTATTTTGTTTTGTACACTGAGGTGATTTCATAAAGAAGTGATGTGGTGAGAAGGTGAGGTCGTGAGGATGTGATGTTGTGAGGACGTGATGTCATGTGATGTCATGAGGTGATGTCATGAGGAGGTGATGTCATGAGGATGTGATGTCATGAGGAGGTGATATCATGAGGAGGTGATGTCATGAGGATGATGTCATGAGTGGGTGATGTCATGAAGTGATGTCATGAGAAGGTGATGTCATGAGGAGGTGATGTCATGAGGATGTCATGAGGTGGTGATGTCATGAGGTGATATCATGAGGTGATGTCATGGGGTGATGTCATGGTGATGTCATGAAGTGATGTCATGAGTGATGTAATGAAGTGGTGATGTCATGGGGTGATGTCATGAGGAATTGATGTCATGAAGATTTGATGTCATGAGGTGATGTCATGAGGTGATGTCATGAGAAAATGATGTCATGAGGAGGTGATGTCATGAAGAGGTGATGTCATGAAGAGGTGATGTCATGAAGGTGATGTCATGAGGAGGTGATGTCATGAGAAGGTGATGTCATGAGGAGGTGATGTCATGAGAAAATGATGTCATGAAGGTGATGTCATGAGTAGGTGATGTCATGAGAAGTTGATCTCATGAGGTGATGTCATAAGGAGGTAATGTCATGAGAAGGTGATGTCATGAGGAGGTGATGTCATAAGGTGATGTCATGAGAAGGTGATGTCATGAGGAGGTGATGTCATGAGAAAATGATGTCATGAGAAGGTGATGTCATGAGGTGATGTCATGAAGAGGTGATGTCATGAGGAGGTGATGTCATGAGGTGATGTCATGAGGTGATGTCATGAGGAGGTGATGTCATGAGGTGATGTCATGAGGTGATGTCATGAGGATGTGATGTCATGAGGTGATGTCTTGAGGTGATGTCAGGAGGTGATGTCATGAGAGGTGATGTCATGAGGTGGTGATGTCATGAGGTGATGTCATGAGGAGGTGATGTCATGAGGAGGATGTCATGAGGTAGTGATGTCATGGAGAGGTAATGTCATGGAGAGGTGATGTCATGGGAGGTGATGTCATGAAGGGGATGTCATGGGGCATTGATGTCATGGGAGGTGATGTCATCAGGGAGGTGATTTCATGGAGAGGTAATGTCATGAGGTGATGTCATGAGGATGATGTCATGAGGTGATGTCATAGGTGAGGTGATGTCATAGGTGATGTCATGAAGTGATGTCATGAAGTGATGTCATGAGGAGGTGATGTCAGGGGAGGTGATGCCATGGGAAGTGATGTCATGAGGATGATGTCATGGGAGGAAATACCATAGGAAGATGATGTCATGGAGGATGTGATGTCATGGAGGTGATGTCACAGGTGAGGTGATGTCAGGAGAAGGTGATGTCAAGGTGATGTCATGAGGTGATATCATGAGGTGATGTCATCAGGTGATGTCATGGTGATGTCATGAAGGTGATGTCAGGAGAAGGTGATGTCATGAGGTGATGTCATGAGGATGTGATGTCATGAGGAGGTGATGTCTTGAGGTGATGTCATGAGGATGATGTCATGAGAGGTGATGTCATGAGGAGGTGATGTCATCAGGTGATGTCATGAGGAGGTGATGTCATGGTGATGTCATGGGGTGATGTCATGAAGAGGTGATGTCATGGTGATGTCATGAGGAGGTGATGTCATGAGAAGGTGATGTCATGAGGAGGTGATGTCAAGGTGATGTCATGAGGAGGTGATGTCATGAGGTGATGTCATGAGGTAGTGATGTCATGGAGAGGTAATGTCATGGAGAGGTGATGTCATGGGAGGTGATGTCATGGGAAGTGATGTCATGAAGTGATGTCATGGGAGGTGATGTTACAGGAGGTGATGTCATGGAGGTGATGTCATGAGAAGTGATGTCATGGGAGGTGATGTCATAGGTAAGGTGATGTCATAAGGTGATGTCATAGGTGAGGTGATGTCATGGGGTGATGTCATGAAGTGATGTCATGAAGTGATGTCATGAGGAGGTGATGTCAGGGGAGGTGATGCCATGGGAAGTGATGTCATGAGGTGATGTCATGGGAGGAAATACCATAGGAAGATGATGTCATGGAGGATGTGATGTCATGGAGGTGATGTCACAGGGGAGGTGATGTCATGAGAGGAAATGCCAAGTCCCTGCTGAGTGGTACCCGTCTCAGCCTGCTTTTTGCCCTGAACTCTCCTGGGAGAAGGAGCCGAGAATGGGGTGAGAGAAGGTACCACCCTGGAGCACACAGAATCCTCACACCCTCACCTACTTGCCCAGAACCTTGGACCAGTGATGCCCTTTCTCTGAGGTATGGTTTCTCACTCATAAGATGGGGATGGCGCAGACCTCAGAAGGATGCTGGATAAAAATGTAAAATGTCACAGTGTCAAAAGCACGTTTTTGTGTCAAAGAGTTTAATTCACTAAAAGAAAACAGCTTACAGTAAGTCGTTTGAGGAGCGTGCTTATGTTTGCCTTTTATACTTGCCTGTGTACACCTGTGTGTTGTGGCCCATACAGGAAGAGACATGCTTTCTAATATGCTCTCAGTGTTGCCCTGTGTAGCGGTTTCCTGTCATGTGCTTCCTTTCACTAAAAAATACATGTTTATGACGCATCTTACAGAAAGCATGTTTACATTTGCCTTTAAAAAAACCTGTATTTAAGGTTCAGGATACATGTGTACATTTGTTACACAGGTAAACCGGTATCACGGGGTTTGTTGTACAGATTATGCGGTCACCCAGTTATTAAGCACAGTTCCCATTATTTATTCATCCTGATCTCCTCCCTCCTCCCACCCTCATCCTCCAAGAGGCCCCAGTGTGTGTTGCTTCCCTCTGTATCCACGTGTTCTCATCATTAAGCTCCTTGTGAGAACATACAGAATTTTTTTTTTTTGCTTTTGAGTTAGTTTGCTAAGAATAACGGCTTCCAGCTCCACCCATGTTTCTGGAAAGAACATGATTTTGTTCTTTTTTTATAGCTGCATAGTATTCAGTGGTGTATATTTACTGCATTCTCTTTATCCAGTCCATCGTTGATGGGCACTTGGGTCAATTCCACGTCTGCTATTCTGAATACTGCTACAAAGAACATATGGATGGATGTTTCTTTATAGTGGGATGATTTATATTCCTTTGAGTATATGCCCAGTGATATGGTCTGGCTGTGTCCCCATCCAAATCTCATCTTGAGTTGTAGTTCCCATAATCCCCAGGTGTCATGAAGGTGATGTCATGAGGAGGATGTCATGAGAGTGATGTCATGAAGTGATGTCATGGGAGGTGATGTCATCAGGTGATGTCATGGTGATGTCATGAGGTGATGTCATAAGGTGATGTCATGGTGATGTCATGAGAGTGATGTCATGAAGGTGATGTCATGGGAGGTGATGTCATAAGGTGATGTCATGAGAGGTGATGTCATGAGGATGTGATGTCATGAGTGATGTCATGAGGTGATGTCAGGAGGTGATGTCATCAGGTGATGTCATGAAGTGATGTCATGGGGTGATGTCATGGTGATGTCATGGAGGTGATGTCATAAGGTGATGTCATGGGAGGTGATGTCATAAGGTGATGTCATGAAGTGATGTCATGAGTGATGTCATGAGGAGGTGATGTCATAAGGTGATGTCATGAGAAGTGATGTCATGAGAGTGATGTCATGAAGTGATGTCATGAAGAGGTGATGTCATGGTGATGTCATGAGAAGTGATGTCATGAGGTAGTGATGTCATGGGGTGATGTCATGGTGATGTCATGGAGGATGTGATGTCATGAGGTGATGTCATAAGGTGATGTCATGGTGATGTCATGAGGTGATGTCATCAGGTGATGTCATGGTGATGTCATGAGGAGGTGATGTCTTGAGGTGATGTCATGAGAAGTGATGTCATGAGGTGATGTCATAAGGTGATGTCATGAGGTGATGTCATGAAGTGATGTCATGAGTGATGTCATGAGAAATGATGTCATGAGGATGATGTCATGAGAAGTGATGTCATGAGGAGGTGATGTCATCAGGTGATGTCATGAGGATGATGTCATGAGAGGTGATGTCATGGTGATGTCATGAGTGATGTCATGAAGGTGATGTCATGAGTGATGTCATGAAGGTGATGTCATGAGAAGGTGATGTCATGAGTGATGTCATGAGGTGATGTCAGGAGGTGATGTCATAAGGTGATGTCATGGTGATGTCATGGTGATGTCATGAGAAGTGATGTCATGAGAAGTGATGTCATGAGGATGTGATGTCATGAGTGATGTCATGGAGGTGATGTCATGAGAGTGATGTCATGAGAAGTGATGTCATGAGGTATGGTTTCTCAGTCATAAGATGGGATGGCACAGACCTCAGAAGGATGCTGGATAAAAATGTAAAATGTCACAGTGTCAAAAGCACGTTTTTGTGTCAAAGAGTTTAATTCACTAAAAGAAAACAGCTTACAGTAAGTCGTTTGAGGAGCGTGCTTATGTTTGCCTTTTATACTTGCCTGTGTACACCTGTGTGTTGTGGCCCATACAGGAAGAGACATGCTTTCTAATATGCTCTCAGTGTTGCCCTGTGTAGCGGTTTCCTGTCATGTGCTTCCTTTCACTAAAAAATACATGTTTATGACGCATCTTACAGAAAGCATGTTTACATTTGCCTTTAAAAAAACCTGTATTTAAGGTT
Source organism: Saguinus midas (assembly GCA_021498475.1). NCBI lineage: Eukaryota > Metazoa > Chordata > Mammalia > Primates > Cebidae > Saguinus > Saguinus midas. The sequence continues at coordinate 73,357 of JAKFGQ010000045.1, read as the reverse complement.
CAGGATACATGTGTACATTTGTTACACAGGTAAACCAGTATCACGGGGTTTGTTGTACAGATTATGCGGTCACCCAGTTATTAAGCACAGTTCCCATTAGTTATTCATCCAGATCTCCTCCCTCCTCCCGCCCTCATCCTCCAAGAGGCCCCAGTGTGTGTTGCTTCCCTCTGTATCCACGTGTTCTCATCATTAAGCTCCTTGTGAGAACATACAGAATTTTTTTTTTTTTTTTTTTTTTTTTTTTTTTTTTTTTTTTTTTTTTTTTTTTTTTTTTTTTTTTTTTTTTTTTTTTTTTTTTTTTTTTTTTTTTTTTTTTTTTTTTTTTTTTTTTTTTTTTTTTTTTTTTTTTTTTTTTTTTTGCTTTTGAGTTAGTTTGCTAAGAATAACGGCTTCCAGCTCCACCCATGTTTCTGGAAAGAACATGATTTTGTTCTTTTTTTATAGCTGCATAGTATTCAGTGGTGTATATTTACTGCATTCTCTTTATCCAGTCCATTGTTGATGGGCACTTGGGTCAATTCCACATCTGCTATTCTGAATACTGCTACAAAGAACATATGGATGGATGTTTCTTTATAGTGGGATGATTTATATTCCTTTGAGTATATGCCCAGTGATATGGTCTGGCTGTGTCCCCATCCAAATCTCATCTTGAGTTGTAGTTCCCATAATCCCCAGGTGTCATGGGAAGGACCAGGTGTAGATAATTGAATAATGGGAAGTTTTCCATCCTGTTCTCATGATAGTGAGTTAGTTCTCAGGAGATCTGATGGAATTATAAGGGGCTTCTCCCTTCCCTGGGCACTCATTATTCTTCTTCCTGATGTCATGAGAGTGATGTCATGGAGGATGTGATGTCATGGGGTGATGTCATGGTGATGTCATGAGGTGATGTCATGGTGATGTCATGAGGTGATGTCATAAGGTGATGTCATGAGAAGTGATGTCATGAGGATGTGATGTCATGAGGAGTGATGTCATGAGAAGTGATGTCATGAGTGATGTCATGGGGTGATGTCATGGGGAGGTGATGTCATGAGTGATGTCATGAGAGTGATGTCATGGGGTGATGTCATGAGGAAGTGATGTCATGAAGTGATGTCATGAGTGATGTCATGAGAAGTGATGTCATGAGAGTGATGTCATGAGAAGTGATGTCATGGGGTGATGTCATGAAGTGATGTCATGAGAAGTGATGTCATGAGAGTGATGTCATGAGGAGGTGATGTCATAAGGTGATGTCATAAGGTGATGTCATGGTGATGTCATGAGGTGATGTCATAAGGTGATGTCATGGTGATGTCATGAGTGATGTCATGAGAGTGATGTCATGAGTGATGTCATGAGAAGGTGATGTCATGGTGATGTCATGAGTGATGTCATGAGGATGTGATGTCATGAGGTGATGTCATAAGGTGATGTCATGGTGATGTCATGAGGATGTGATGTCATGGGGTGATGTCATGGGGTGATGTCATGGAGGATGTGATGTCATGAGGATGTGATGTCATGAGAGTGATGTCATGAGGAGTGATGTCATGAGAAGTGATGTCATGGGGTGATGTCATGAGGTGATGTCATGGTGATGTCATGAGTGATGTCATGAGGATGTGATGTCATGAGTGATGTCATGGGGTGATGTCATGAGAAGTGATGTCATGAGGTGATGTCATAAGGTGATGTCATGAAGTGATGTCATGGGGTGATGTCATGAGAAGGTGATGTCATGGTGATGTCATGAGTGATGTCATGGAGGTGATGTCATGAGGTGATGTCATGAGTGATGTCATGAGGTGATGTCATGGTGATGTCATGAGTGATGTCATGAGTGATGTCATGGGGTGATGTCATGGTGATGTCATGAGGAGTGATGTCATGAAGTGATGTCATGGAGGTGATGTCATGAGTGATGTCATGAGAAGTGATGTCATGGGGTGATGTCATGGTGATGTCATGAGAGGTGATGTCATGAGGAAGTGATGTCATGGAGGATGTGATGTCATGAGGTGATGTCATGAGGAAGTGATGTCATGAGGATGTGATGTCATGAGGTGATGTCATGGTGATGTCATGAGTGATGTCATGAGGTGATGTCATAAGGTGATGTCATGGTGATGTCATGAGGTGATGTCATAAGGTGATGTCATGAAGTGATGTCATGGGGTGATGTCATGGTGATGTCATGAGGATGTGATGTCATGGGGTGATGTCATGAAGTGATGTCATGAGGAAGTGATGTCATGAGTGATGTCATGAAGTGATGTCATGAGAAAACGTGTTTGCTTCCCTTTCTGCCATGATTGTAAGTTTCCTGACTCCTGCCCAGCCATGCTGAACTGTGAGTCAAACCTCTTTCCTTAACAAATTACCCAGTCTTCGGGATGTCTTTATTAGCAGTGTGAAAATGGACTAATACACCCAGTCATGGGATGCTGAGTTAAATGATAGTTCTGTTTTTAGCTCTTTGAGGAATCACCACACTGCTTTCCACATGGTTAAACTGATTTACACTCCCACCAGCAGTGTATAGGAACTGATGTGCACTCCCACCAGCAGTGTATAAGCATTTTTCTCTGCAACCTCACCAGCATCTGTCATATTTTGACTTTTTAATAACAGCCATTCTGACTGGTGTGAGATGGTATCCCATTTTGGTTTTGATTTGCATTTCCCTAATGATCAGGGTGTTGAGCTTTTTTCGTATGCTTTTTGGCCACATGTATGTCTTTTTTTGAAAAGTGTCTGTTCATATGTTTTCCAACTTTTCAACCGGGTTTTTTTCTTGTAAATCTGTTCAACTTCCTTTTAAATGCCAGATATTAGACCTTTGTTAGATGCAGTTTACACAAGTTTTCTTCTATTATGTAGGTTGTCTACTGACTCTGTTCTCAGTTTCTTTTGCTGTACAGAAGCCCTTTAGTTTGTTTAGACCCAATTTGTCAATTTTGGCTTTTGCTGCAATTGCTTTTGGTGTCTTTGTCACAAAATCTTTGCCCATTCCTATGTCCAGAATGGCATTGCCTAGGTTGTCTTCCAGGGTTTTTATAGTTTTAGGTCTTACATTTAAGCACTGAATCCATCTTGAGTTGATTTTTTGGTGTATGGTATAAGAAAGGAGTGTAGTTTAAGTCTTCTGCATATGGCTAGCCAGTTATCCTAGCACCATTTATTTATTTTCTTTTTTTATTGCATTTTAGGTTTTGGGGTACATGTGAAGAACATGCAAGATATTTGCATAGGTACACATGTGGCAGTGTGATTTGCTGCCTTCCTCCCCTTCACCTATATCTGGCATTTCTATATTTTAAACTATTTGATATTAACAGAAGTGTGTGATGTCATCCTGTGTCTCTCTGTTCTCATTGTTCAACAACAGCACCATTTATTGAATGTGGAGTCCTTTCTCCATTACTTCTTTTTGTCAGCTTTGTCAAAGCTCTCTATTCCGTTCCATTGATCTATATGTCTGTTTTTGTACCAGTATCATGCTATTCTGGTTACTGTAGTCCTGTAGTATAGTTTTAAGTCAGATGGTGTGATGCCGTTAGCTTTGTTCTTTCTGCTTAGGATTGCCTTGGCTATTTGGATTCCTTTTTGGTTCCACATGAACTTTAAAATAGTTTTTTCTTAGTTTTATAAAGAATGTCCTTGGTAGTTTGATAGGAATACTGTTGAATGTATACATTGCTTTAAGATACTGATTCTTTCTATCCGTGAGCATGAAATGTTTTAAAATTTGTTTGTGTTCTCTCTGATTTCACTGAGCAGTGGTTTGTAGTTCTCCTTGCAGAGATCTTTCACCTCCATAGTTAGCTGTATTCCTGGATATCTTATTCTTTTTGTGGCAGTTGTGAATAAAATGGCATTCATGATTTGGCTTTTGGCTTGACTGTTGAAAAACAAGGTGATGTCATGGTGATGTCATGAGAGTGATGTCATGGTGATGTCATGAAGGTGATGTCATGGAGGTGATGTCATGGTGATGTCATGAGTGATGTCATGGGGTGATGTCATGAAAAGGTGATGTCATGAAGGTGATGTCATGAGTGATGTCATGAAGTGATGTCATGAGAGTGATGTCATGAGGTGATGTCATGAGAGGTGATGTCATGGTGATGTCATGAGAAAGTGATGTCATGGGGTGATGTCATGGTGATGTCATGAGAGTGATGTCATGGGGTGATGTCATGGGGTGATGTCATGGGGTGATGTCATGAAATGATGTCATGAGGTGATGTCATGAAGTGATGTCATGGGGTGATGTCATGGGAGGTGATGTCATGAAGTGATGTCATGAGGATGTCATGAGGATGTGATGTCATGAGTGATGTCATGAAGTGATGTCATGAAATGATGTCATGAGGTGATGTCATGAAAAGGTGATGTCATGGTGATGTCATGAGTGATGTCATGAGGATGATGTCATGAGAAAGTGATGTCATGAAGTGATGTCATGAGGATGTGATGTCATGAGGAGATGTCATGAGGATGATGTCATGAGGTGATGTTGTGAGGTGATGTCATGAGAAGTGATGTCATGAGAAGTGATGTCATGAGGATGTGATGTCATGAAGGTGATGTCATGAGTGATGTCATGAGGTGATGTCATGAGAAGTGATGTCATGATGTCATGAGATGATGTCATGAGGATGATGTCATGGTGATGTCATGAGGTGATGTCATGAGAGTGATGTCATGGGTGATGTCATGAGGAGGTGATCATGAGGTGATGTCATGAGTGATGTCATGAGTGATGTCATGAGAAGTGATGTCATGAGGAGGTGATGTCATGAGGAGGTGATGTCATGAGGATGTCATGAGGATGTCATGAGGAGGTGATGTCATGAAAGTGATGTCATGAGAAGTGATGTCATGAGGTGATGTCAGGAGGTGATGTCATGGGAGGTGATGTCAAGGTGATGTCATGATGTCATGAGAGGTGATGTCATGAGGTGATGTCATGAGGTGATGTCATGGTGATGTCATGGGGTGATGTCATGAGTGATGTCATGGTGATGTCATGAGGTGATGTCATGAGAGGTGATGTCATGAGAGGTGATGTCATGAAGTGATGTCATGAGGTGATGTCATGAGAGGTGATGTCATGAGGAGGTGATGTCATGGGTGATGTCATGAGGAGGTGATGTCATGAGGTGATGTCATGAGGATGTGATGTCATGAGGTGATGTCATGAAGGTGATGTCATGGAGGTGATGTCATGAAAGTGATGTCATGGGGTGATGTCATGAAGGTGATGTCATGGGAGGTGATGTCATGAGGATGTCATGAGGTGATGTTGTGAGGTGATGTCATGAAAAGGTGATGTCATGAGGTGATGTCATGAGGAGTGATGTCATGGGTGATGTCATGGGTGATGTCATGAAGTGATGTCATGAGGAAGTGATGTCATGAGAGTGATGTCATGAGGATGTGATGTCATGAGGTGATGTCAAGGAGGTGATGTCATGAGGTGATGTCATGGTGATGTCATGGGTGATGTCATGGGGTGATGTCATGAGGATGTCATGAGGTGATGTCATGAGGTGGTGATGTCATGAGTGATGTCATGAGAGTGATGTCATGAGGTGATGTCATGAGGTGATGTCATGAGGAGGTGATGTCATGAGAAGGTGATGTCATGAGGTGATGTCATGGGGTGATTTCATGAGAAGTTGATGTCTTGAGGAGGTGATGTCATGGGGTGATGTCATAAGAAGGTGATGTCATGAGGAGGTGATGTCATGAGGAGTGATGTCATGAAAAGTTGATGTCATGAAAAGGTGATGTCATGAGGAGGTGATGTCATGAGGACATGATGTTGTGAGAAAGTGATGTCATGAGTAAGTGATGTCATGGGAGGTGATGTCAAGGTGATGTCATGAGAAGGTGATGTCATGAGGAGGAGGTCATGAAAAAGTGATGTCATGAGGAGGTGATGTCATGAGCAGGTGATGTCATGAGGAGGTGATATCATGGTGATGTCATGAAAAGGTGATGTCATGATGTCATGAGAAGGTGATGTCAAGGTGATGTCATGAGGAGGTGATGTCATGAGGCTTTGATGTTGTGAGGAGGTAATTTCGTGAGGAGGTGATGTCAGGAGGTGATGTCGTGAGAAAGTGATGTCATGAGTAAGTGATGTCATGGGGAGGTGATGTCATGAGGAGGTGATGTCATGGGTGATGTCATGAGGAGGTGATGTCATGAAAGTGATGTCATGAGTGATGTCATGAGTGATGTCATGAGGAAGTGATGTCATGAGGAGGTGATGTCATGAGCAGGTGATGTCATGAGGTGATGTCATGAGGTGATGTCATGAGAAGGTGATGTCATGAGGAAGTGATGTCATGAGAGTGATGTCATGAGGAGGTGATATCATGAGGTGATGTCATGAGGAAGTGATGTCATGAGAAGGTGATATGAGGAGGTGATCATGAGGGATTGATGTCATGAGGAGGTGATGTCATGAGATGTGATGTCATGAGGTGATGTCATGAGGTGATGTCATGAGCAAGTGATGTCATGAGGAGGTGATGTCATGAGGATTTGATGTCGGGAGGAGGTGATGTCATGAGGAAGTGATGTCATGAAAACATGATGTTAAGAGAAGTGATGTCATGAGTAAGTGATGTCATGGGGAGGTGATGTCATGGGAGGTGATGTCATGGGGTGGTGAGGTTGTGGGGTGATGTCATGAGGAAGTGATGTCATAAAAAAGTGATGTGATGAGGAGGTGATATCATGAGGTGATGTCATGAGGAAGTGATGTCATGAAGGTGATGACATGAGAGTGATGTCATAAGGTGATGTCATGAGTGATGTCATGATGTCATGAGGTGATGTCATGAGAAGGTGATGTCATAAGATGATGTCATGAGGAGGTGATATCATGAGCTGATGTAATGAGGAGGTGATGTCATGAGAAGGTGATGTCAGGAGGTGATGTCATCAGGAAGTGATGTCATAAGGAGGTGATGTCTTGAAGAGGTGATGTTATGAAAAGGTGATGTCATGAGGTGAAGTCATGAGGAGGTGATGTCATGGGAGGTGATGTCATGAGGTAGTGATGTCATGAGGAAGTGATGTCATGAGGATGTCATGAGGAAGTGATGTCATGGAGGTGATGTCATGGAGGATGTGATGTCATGGGGTGATGTCATGATGTCATGAGGTGGTGATGTCATGAGGAAGTGATGTCATGAGTGATGTCATGGGGTGATGTCATGATGATGTCATGAAAGGTGATGTCATGTGATGTCATGAGAAGTGATGTCATGGGTGATGTCATGGGGTGATGTCATGAGAAGGTGATGTCATGAGTGATGTCATGATGTCATGAGAAGGTGATGTCATAGGTGATGTCATGGGTGATGTCATGAGTGATGTCATAAGGTGATGTCATGAGGATGTGATGTCATGAGGATGATGTCATGAGAAGGTGATGTCAAAGGTGATGTCATGAGTGATGTCATGAGGTGATGTCAAGGAGGTGATGTCATGAGAAGTGATGTCATGAAAGTGATGTCATGAGGATGATGTCATGAGGTGATATCATGAGGTGATGTCATGGGTGATGTCATGAGAAGTGATGTCATGATGTCATGAGATGATGTCATGAGGTGATGTCATGATGTCATGAGGTGTGATGTCATGAGTGATGTCATGAAAAGGTGATGTCATAGGTGATGTCATGATGATGTCATGAAAGTGATGTCATGGGTGATGTCATGAAAAGGTGATGTCATGTGATGTCATGAAGGTGATGTCATGATGTCATGAGGTGATATCATGAGGTGATGTCAAAGGTGATGTCATGAAAGTGATGTCATGAGGTGATGTCATCAGGATGTGATGTCATGGGTGATGTCATGAGGTGTGATGTCATGAGGTGATGTCATGATGTCATGAGAGGTGATGTCAGAGGTGATGTCATGTGATGTCATGGGTGATGTCATGATGTCATGAGGTGATGTCATCAGGATGTGATGTCATGAGGTGGTGATGTCATGAAATGATGTCATGAGGATGTCATGAGAAGGTGATGTCATGATGTCATGAGAAGTGATGTCATGAGGTGATGTCATGATGATGTCATGAGGTGATGTCATGTGATGTCATGGGTGATGTCATGGAGGTGATGTCAAAGGTGATGTCATGATGTCATGAGATGATGTCATGAGAAGTGATGTCATAAGGTGATGTCATGATGTCATGAGTGATGTCATGGAGGTGATGTCATGAGTGATGTCATGATGTCATGAGGTGATGTCATGGTGATGTCATGATGTCATGAGAGGTGATGTCATGAGGTGATGTCATGATGTCATGAGGTGATATCATGAGGTGATGTCATGATGTCATGAGGTGATATGAGAAAGTGATGTCATGGAGGATGTGATGTCATGGGGTGATGTCATGAGTGATGTCATGAGGTGATATGAGGAGGTGATGTCAGGTGATGTCATGGTGATGTCATGAAAGGTGATGTCATAAGGTGATGTCATAGGTGATGTCATGGTGATGTCATGGTGATGTCATGAGTGATGTCATGGGGTGATGTCATGATGTCATGAGGTGATGTCATGGTGATGTCATGAGGATGTGATGTCATGAGGTGATGTCAGGTGATGTCATGAAGTGATGTCATAAGGAGGTGATGTCATGAGGTGATGATGTCATGAGGTGATGTCATGATGTCATGAGAGTGATGTCATGAGTGATGTCATGATGTCATGAGGTGATGTCATAAGGTGATGTCATGAGTGATGTCATGAGTGATGTCATGAAAGGTGATGTCATGGGAGGTGATGTCAGGTGATGTCATGATGATGTCATGAGGTGATATGAGGAGGTGATGTCATGATGTCATGAGAGTGATGTCATGAGGAGATGTCATGAGGAAGTGATGTCATAAGGTGATGTCATGGGAGGTGATGTCATGATGTCATGAGGTGATGTCATGATGTCATGAGAAGGTGATGTCATGGTGATGTCATGATGTCATGAGGAAGTGATGTCATGGGGTGATGTCATGAGGTGATGTCATGAGGTGATGTCATGGTGATGTCATGAAGAGGTGATGTCATGAGGAGGTGATGTCATGAGGAGTGATGTCATGAAAGGTGATGTCATGAGGAGGTGATGTCATGAGGATGTGATGTCATGAGAGTGATGTCATGAGTGATGTCATGGGAGGTGATGTCATGAAAAGGTGATGTCATGAGAGGTGATGTCATGGTGATGTCATGATGATGTCATGAAAGTGATGTCATGAGGAGGTGATGTCATGAGGAGGTGATGTCATGAGGAGGTGATGTCATGAGGAGGTGATATGAGAAAGTGATGTCATGAGAAGTGATGTCATGAGAGGTGATGTCATGAAGTGATGTCATGATGATGTCATGAGAGGTGATGTCATGGGGTGAAGTCATGAGGATGACATTTCATGAGAAGGTGATGTCATGAGAAGGTGATGTCATGAGGATGTGATGTCATGAGAAGGTGATGTCATGAGATGATGTCATGGAGGATGTGATGTCATGAGAAGTGATGTCATGATGTCATGAGGAGTGATGTCATGAGATGATGTCATGAAGAGGTGATGTCATGAGTAAGTGATGTCATGAGGAGGTGATGTCATGAGGTGATGTCATGAGGAAGTGATGTCATGAGAAGGTGATGTCATGAGGAGGTGATCATGAGGTGATGTCATGAGGAGGTGATGTCATGAGAGGTGATGTCATGAGGTGATGTCATGAGGTGATGTCATGAGAAGTGATGTCATGAGAGGTGATGTCATGAGGTGATGTCATGAGGAGTGATGTCATGGAGGTGATGTCATGAAAGTGATGTCATGAGAGTGATGTCATGAGGTGATGTCATGGGAGGTGATGTCATGGAGGTGATGTCATGGGAGGTGATGTCATGAGGAGATGTCATGAGGTGATGTCATGAGGAGGTGATGTCAGAGGTGATGTCATGATGTCATGAGGAGGTGATGTCATGAGAAGTGATGTCATGGGGTGATGTCATGAGGATGTGATGTCATGAGGAAGTGATGTCATGAGGAGGTGATGTCATGAGTGATGTCATGAGTGATGTCATGAGTGATGTCATGAGAGGTGATGTCATGAAAGGTGATGTCATGAGGATGTGATGTCATGGGAGGTGATGTCATGGGAGGTGATGTCAGAGGTGATGTCAGAGGTGATGTCATGGGAGGTGATGTCAGGTGATGTCATGAGGAGGTGATATGAGGAGGTGATATCATGAGGTGATGTCAAGGAGGTGATGTCATGGGAGGTGATGTCATGAGGAAGTGATGTCATGGGGTGATGTCATGAGGAGATGTCATGAGGATGATGTCATGAGATGATGTCATGGAGGATGTGATGTCATGGGAGGTGATGTCATAAGGAGGTGATGTCATGAAGTGATGTCATGAGAAGTGATGTCATGATGTCATGAGGTGGTGATGTCATGATGTCATGAGGTGGTGATGTCATGAAGTGATGTCATGGGAGGTGATGTCAAGGAGGTGATGTCAGGTGATGTCATGGGGTGATGTCATGAGAAGGTGATGTCATGGAGGATGTGATGTCATGAGGTGATGTCATGAGATGATGTCATGAGGAAGTGATGTCATGATGTCATGAGGAGGTGATGTCAAGGAGGTGATGTCATAAGGTGATGTCATGGGGTGATGTCATGGTGATGTCATGAGAAGTGATGTCATGAGAAGTGATGTCATGAAAAGGTGATGTCATAGGTGATGTCATGAGGATGTGATGTCATGAGAGTGATGTCATGAGTGATGTCATGGTGATGTCATGAGGAGGTGATGTCATGAGGTGATGTCATGGGGTGATGTCATGAGAAGTGATGTCATGATGTCATGAGGTGATGTCATGAGTGATGTCATGAGAGGTGATGTCAGGTGATGTCATGATGTCATGAGAAGTGATGTCATGATGATGTCATGAGGTGATGTCATGAAGTGATGTCATGATGATGTCATGAGGTGATGTCATGAAAAGGTGATGTCATGGTGATGTCATGAAGGTGATGTCAGGTGATGTCATGGGGTGATGTCATGGTGATGTCATGAGAAGTGATGTCATGAGAAGTGATGTCATGAAAGGTGATGTCATAGGTGATGTCATGAAAGGTGATGTCATGAGAGGTGATGTCATGAAAGGTGATGTCATAAGGTGATGTCATGAGGAGGTGATGTCATGAGAGGTGATGTCATGGTGATGTCATGAGGATGTGATGTCATGAGGAAGTGATGTCATGAGGATGATGTCATGAGGTGATGTCATGAGTGATGTCATGGGGTGATGTCATGAAAGGTGATGTCATGAGGATGATGTCATGAGGTGATGTCATGAGTGATGTCATGAGTGATGTCATGAAAGGTGATGTCATAAGGTGATGTCATGAGGATGTCATGAGGATGTGATGTCATGAGGTGATGTCATAGGTGATGTCATGAAAGGTGATGTCATGGGGTGATGTCATGGAGGATGTGATGTCATGAGTGATGTCATGAGAAGTGATGTCATGAGTGATGTCATGGGGTGATGTCATGGTGATGTCATGAGGATGATGTCATGAGGTGATGTCATGAAAGTGATGTCATGAGAGGTGATGTCATAGGTGATGTCATGAGAAGTGATGTCATGAGAGGTGATGTCATGGTGATGTCATGAGTGATGTCATGAGAGGTGATGTCATAAGGTGATGTCATAAGGTGATGTCATGGTGATGTCATGAAAGGTGATGTCATGAAAGGTGATGTCATGAGTGATGTCATGAGGATGTGATGTCATGAGGTGATGTCATAAGGTGATGTCATAGGTGATGTCATGGGAGGTGATGTCATGAGTGATGTCATGAAAGGTGATGTCATGAAGGTGATGTCATAAGGTGATGTCATGGGAGGTGATGTCATGAGTGATGTCATGAGAGGTGATGTCATGGTGATGTCATGAAGGTGATGTCATGGTGATGTCATGAGTGATGTCATGAGTGATGTCATGAAAGGTGATGTCATGGGAGGTGATGTCATGGTGATGTCATGAGAAGTGATGTCATGGAGGTGATGTCATAAGGTGATGTCATGAGAGTGATGTCATGAGGTGATGTCAGGAGGTGATGTCATGGAGGATGTGATGTCATGAGGTGATGTCATGGAGGTGATGTCATGGTGATGTCATGAGGATGTCATGAGGATGATGTCATGAGAAGTGATGTCATGGGGTGATGTCATGGTGATGTCATGAGTGATGTCATGAAAGTGATGTCATGAGGATGTCATGAGGAGTGATGTCATGAAAGGTGATGTCATAAGGTGATGTCATGAGAAGTGATGTCATGAGGATGTCATGAGGATGTCATGAGGATGTCATGAGGAGTGATGTCATGGAGGTGATGTCATAGGTGATGTCATGGGATTGCTGAGTTAAATGGTAGTTCTGTTTTAGCTCTTTGAGGAATCACCACACTGCTTTCCACATGGTTAAACTGATTTACACTCCCACCAGCAGTGTATAGGAACTGATGTGCACTCCCACCAGCAGTGTATAAGCATTTTTCTCTGCAACCTCACCAGCATCTGTCATATTTTGACTTTTTAATAACAGCCATTCTGACTGGTGTGAGATGGTATCCCATTCTGGTTTTGATTTGCATTTCCCTAATGATCAGGGTGTTGAGCTTTTTTCGTATGCTTTTTGGCCACATGTATGTCTTTTTTTGAAAAGTGTCTGTTCATATGTTTTCCAACTTTTCAACTGGGTTTTTTCTTGTAAATCTGTTCAACTTCCTTTTAAATGCCAGATATTAGACCTTTGTTAGATGCAGTTTACACAAGTTTTCTTCTATTATGTAGGTTGTCTACTGACTCTGTTCTCAGTTTCTTTTGCTGTACAGAAGCCCTTTAGTTTGTTTAGACCCAATTTGTCAATTTTGGCTTTTGCTGCAGTTGCTTTTGGTGTCTTTGTCACAAAATCTTTGCTCATTCCTATGTCCAGAATGGCATTGCCTAGGTTGTCTCCCAGGGCTTTTATAGTTTTAGGTCTTACATTTAAGCACTGAATCCATCTTGAGTTGATTTTTTTGGTGTATGGTATAAGAAAGGAGTGATGTCATGAGGTGATGTCATGGTGATGTCATGGTGATGTCATGGTGATGTCATGAGGATGTCATGAGGTGATGTCATGGTGATGTCATGGAGGTGATGTCATGAGGTGATGTCATGAGAAGTGATGTCATGAAGGTGATGTCATGAAGGTGATGTCATGGTGATGTCATGGTGATGTCATGGTGATGTCATGGTGATGTCATGGGAGGTGATGTCATGAAGGTGATGTCATGAGTGATGTCATGAGGATGTCATGAGGTGGTGATGTCATGTGTCTATCTGTTCTCATTGTTCAACAATAGCACCATTTATTGAATGTGAGTCCTTTCTCCATTACTTCTTTTTGTCAGCTTTGTCAAAGCTCAGATGGTTATAGGTGTGTGGCCTTGTTTCTGGGCTCTCTATTCCATTCCATTGATCTATATGTCTGTTTTGTACCAGTATCATGCTATTCTGGTTACTGTAGTCCTGTAGTATAGTTTTAAGTCAGATGGTGTGATGCCATTAGCTTTGTTCTTTTGCTTAGGATTGCCTTGGCTATTTGGATTCCTTTTGGTTCCACATGAACTTTAAAATAGTTTTTCTTAGTTTTATAAAGAATGTCATGGGTGATGTCATGGTGATGTCATGAGGAAGTGATGTCATGAAAGTGATGTCATGAGGTGATGTCATAAGGTGATGTCATGAGGTGATGTCATGGTGATGTCATGAAGGTGATGTCATGAAAGGTGATGTCATGGTGATGTCATGGTGATGTCATGAGGAGTGATGTCATGGAGGTGATGTCATGGTGATGTCATGAGAGGTGATGTCATGGTGATGTCATGAGTGATGTCATGAGGTGATGTCATGGTGATGTCATGGTGATGTCATGGTGATGTCATGAGGTGATGTCATAAGGTGATGTCATGGTGATGTCATGAGTGATGTCATGGGTGATGTCATGAGTGATGTCATGAAAGGTGATGTCATAAGGTGATGTCATGGTGATGTCATGAGAGTGATGTCATGAGGTGATGTCATGAGGATGTCATGAGGAGTGATGTCATGAGTGATGTCATGAGTGATGTCATGAGTGATGTCATGAGTGATGTCATGAAGGTGATGTCATGAGTGATGTCATGAAGGTGATGTCATGAGGATGTCATGAAGTGATGTCATGAAAGTGATGTCATGAGTGATGTCATGAAAGTGATGTCATGGGAGGTGATGTCATGAGGAAGTGATGTCATGAGGATGTGATGTCATGAGGTGATGTCAAGAGGTGATGTCATGATGTCATGAGTGATGTCATGAAGTGATGTCATGAAAAGGTGATGTCATGATGTCATGAGTGATGTCATGATGTCATGAGGAGTGATGTCATGAAGTGATGTCATGATGTCATGAGAAGTGATGTCATGAAGTGATGTCATGAGGATGTGATGTCATGAGATGATGTCATGAGTGATGTCATGAGGAAGTGATGTCATGATGTCATGAGATGATGTCATGAGTGATGTCATGATGTCATGAGGATGTGATGTCATGAGTGATGTCATGAAAGTGATGTCATGAGGATGTGATGTCATGAGAGTGATGTCATGAGGTGATGTCAAGGTGATGTCATGGAGTGATGTAATGAAAAGGTGATGTCATGAGAAGTTGATGTCATGAGGAAGTGATGTCATGAGGAGGTGATGTCATGAGGAGTTGATGTGAGGAGGTGATTTCATGAGTAGGTGATGTCAGAGGTGATGTCATGAAGGTGATGTCAAGGAGGTGATGTCATGAGAGGTGATGTCATGGGAGGTGATGTCAAGGTGATGTCATGAGAAGGTGATGTCATGAGGAGGTGATGTCATGAGGTGATGTCATAAGGTGATGTCATGAGTGATGTCATGAGAAGGTGATGTCATGAGATGTCATGAGGATGTGATGTCATGAGGTGATGTCATGAGAGGTGATGTCATGAGAGGTGATGTCATGGGAGGTGATGTCATGAGAAGTGATGTCATGGAGGTGATGTCAAGAGGTGATGTCAAGGAGGTGATGTCATAAGGAGGTGATGTCATGAGGATGATGTCATGAGTGATGTCATGAGAAGTGATGTCATGAAGGTGATGTCATGAGATGTCATGAGGATGATGTCATGGAGGTGATGTCAAGAGGTGATGTCATGAGGTGATGTCAGGTGATGTCATGAAAGGTGATGTCATGGGGTGATGTCATGAAAGTGATGTCATGGAGGTGATGTCATGAGGATGTGATGTCATGAAGGTGATGTCATGATGTCATGAGAAGTGATGTCATGGGTGATGTCATGGGTGATGTCATGGTGATGTCATGGGAGGTGATGCCATGAAAAGGTGATGTCATGAGGTGATGTGATGAAATGATGTCATGACGAGGTGATATCATGAAGGTGATGTCATGAGGTGATGTCATGAAAGTGATGTCATGAGATGATGTCATGAGTGATGTCATGGAGGTGATGTCATGAAGTGATGTCATGAAAAGGTGATGTCATGAGGAGGTGATGTCAAGGAGGTGATGTCATGAGAGTGATGTCATGAGAAGGTGATGTCAAGAGGTGATGTCAGAGGTGATGTCATGGTGATGTCATGGTGATGTCATGGGGTGATGTCATGAGGAGGTGATGTCATGAAAGTGATGTCATGAGGAGGTGATGTCATGAGTGATGTCATGAAGTGATGTCATGGAGGTGATGTCATGAGAAGTGATGTCATGAAGGTGATGTCATGAGGTGATGTCATGAGGTGATGTCAAGGAGGTGATGTCATGAGGATGTGATGTCATGAGGAGGTGATGTCATGAGGTGATGTCATGAGGAAGTGATGTCATGAGAAGTGATGTCATGGAGGTGATGTCATGAGGTGATGTCATGAGGTGATGTGAGGAGGTGATGTCATGAGGAGATGTCATGAGGAGGTGATGTCATGAGAAGTGATGTCATGAGGAGGTGATGTCATGAGAAGTGATGTCATGAGGTGATGTCATGAGTGATGTCATGGGTGATGTCATGAGGTGATGTCATGAGGAGGTGATGATGTCATGAGAGTGATGTCATGAGATGTCATGAGAAGGTGATGTCAGGAGGAGGTGATGTGAGGTGATGTCATGAGGAAGTGATGTCATGGAGGTGATGTCATAAAAGGTGATGTCATGGGGTGATGTCATGAGGATGTGATGTCATGAGGTGATGTCATGAGGAGTGATGTCATGAGGAGGATGTCATGAGGTGATCATGAGGTGATGATGTCATGAGGTGATGTCATGAGGTGATGTCATGAGGAGGTGATATCATGAGGTGATGTCATGTGATGTCATGAGTGATGTCATGAGGAGGTGATGTCATGAGGTGATGTCATGAGGAAGTGATGTCATGAGGATGTGATGTCATGAGGAGGTGATGTCATGAGGATGTCATGAGGTGATGTGAGGAGGTGATGTCATGAGGTGATCATGAGGAGGTGATGTCATGAGGTGATGATGTCATGAGGATGTGATGTCATGAAATGATGTCATGAAGGTGATGTCATGAGGAGGTGATGATGTCATGAGGATGTGATGTCATGAGGATGTGATGTCATGAGGAGGTGATGTCATGAGGTGATGTCATGAGGAGGTGATGTCATGAGGAGGTGATGTCATGAGGAGGTGATGTCATGTGATGTCATGAGAATGATGTCATGAGAGGTGATGTCATGAGGAGGTGATGTCATGAAAGTGATGTCATGGGGTGATGTCATGGGAGGTGATGTCATGAGGAGTGATGTCATGAGGAGTGATGTCATGGTGATGTCATGGTGAGGTGATGTCATGAGATGTCATGAGGAGGTGATCATGAGGAGGTGATGTCATGAGGAGGTGATCATGAGGAGGTGATGTGAGGTGATGTCAGGTGATGTCATGAGGTGATGTGAGGTGATGTCATGGTGATGTCATGAGGAAGGTGATGTCATGGAGGATGTGATGTCATGAGGGTGATGTCATGAGGAGGTGATGATGTCATGAGGAAGTGATGTCATGAGTGATGTCATGAGGTGATGATGTCATGAGAGGTGATGTCATGAGGTGATGTCATGAGGTGATATGAGGTGATGTCAAGGAGGTGATGTCATGAGAAGGTGATGTCATGAGAATGATGTCATGAGAGGTGATGTCATGGAGTGATGTCATGAGGATGTGATGTCATGAAGGTGATGTCATGAGGTGATGTCATGAGAAGTGATGTCATGAGGATGTCATGAGGAGGTGATGTCATGAGAAATGATGTCATGAGGTGATGTCATGAGGTGATGTCATAAGGTGATGTCATGAAGAGGTGATGTCAGGAGGTGATGTCATGAAGTGATGTCAGGAGAGGTGATGTCATGAGGAAGTGATGTCAGGAGGTGATGTCATGAGAGGTGATGTCATGAGTGATGTCATGAGGTGATGTCATGAGGAGTGATGTCATGAGGATGATGTCATGAGAGGTGATGTCATGAAGTGATGTCATGAGGAGTGATGTCATGAGGAGTGATGTCATGGAGGTGATGTCATGAGAAGTGATGTCATGGTGAGGTGATGTCATGGGGTGATGTCATGAGTGATGTCATGAGGTGATGTCATGTGGTGATGTCATGAGGAGGTGATGTCATGAGAGTGATGTCATGAGGATGTGATGTCATGAGATGTCATGAGGTGATGATGTCATGAGGAAGTGATGTCATGAGGAGGTGATGTCATGAGGTGATGTCATAAAAGTGATGTCATGGGGTGATGTCATGAAAGTGATGTCATGAGGTGATGTCATGAGAGGTGATGTCATGAGGAGGTGATGTCATGAAGGTGATGTCATGAGGTGATCATGAGGTGATGTCATGAGAAGTGATGTCATGAGGAGGTGATGTCATGAGGTGATGTCATGAGAGGTGATGTCATGAGATGATGTCATGGAGTGATGTCATGAAATGATGTCATGAGGATGTCATGAGAAGTGATGTCATGTGATGTCATGAGAGTGATGTCATGAGGTGATGTCATGAGGTGATGTCATGAGAGGTGATGTCATGAGGAGGTGATGTCATGGGGTGATGTCATGAGAAGGTGATGTCATGAGGAGGTGATGTCATGAAGTGATGTCATGAAAAGGTGATGTCATGAGGTGACATCATGAGGAAGTGATGTCATGAGGAGGTGATGTCATGAGGAGGATGTCATGAGGAGATGTCATGAGGAGGTGATGTGAGGTGATGTCATAAGGAGGTGATGTCATGATGATGTCATGAAGGTGATGTCATGAGGAGATGTCATGAGAGGTGATGTCATGAGGATGATGTCATGAGGTGATGTCAAGAGGTGATGTCATGAGGATGATGTCATGAAAGTGATGTCATGAGGTGATGTCATGAGGTGATGTCATGAGGAGTGATGTCATGTGATGTCATGAGGAGATGTCATGAGGAAGTGATGTCATGGTGAGGTGATGTCATGAGGAGGATGTCATGAGGATGTGATGTCATGAAGGTGATGTCATGAAATGATGTCATGAGGTGATGTCATGAGGAGGATGTCATGAGGTGATGTCATGAGGATGATGTCATGAGGAGGTGATGTCATGAGGTGATGTCATGAAGTGATGTCATGATGATGTCATGAAGGTGATGTCATGAGGAGGTGATGTCATGAGGAGGTGATGTCATGATGATGTCATGAGGTGATGTCATGAGGTGATGTCATGAGGTGATGTCATGAGGAGGTGATGTCATGAGGAGGTGATGTCATGAGAGGTGATGTCATGAGGAGTGATGTCATGAAGGTGATGTCATGAGGAGTGATGTCATGAGGAGGTGATGTCAGGAGTGATGTCATGAGGAAATGATGTCATGAGTGATGTCATGAGTGATGTCATGAGGAAGTGATGTCATGAGGTGATGTCATGAGGATGTCATGAAGGTGATGTCATGAGGTGATGATGTCATGAGAAGGTGATGTCATGTGATGTCATGAAAGTGATGTCATGAGGAGGTGATGTCATAGGTGATGTCATGAGGTGATGTCATGAGGTGATGTCATGAGGAGGTGATGAGGAGGTGATGTCATGAGAAGTGATGTCATGAGAAGTGATGTCATGAGGTGATGTCAGGAGGTGATGTCATGAAAAGGTGATGTCATGGAGGTGATGTCAAAAGGTGATGTCAGAAGGTGATGTCAGGAGGTGATGTCATGAGGATGTCATGAGAAGGTGATGTCATGAGGAGGTGATGTCATGTGATGTCATGAGGAAGTGATGTCATGAGGAGGTGATGTCATGAGGTGATGTCATGAAGAGGTGATGTCAGGTGATGTCATGAGAGGTGATGTCAAGGTGATGTCATGGAAGTGATGTCAGGAGTGATGTCATGAGAAGGTGATGTCATGAGGAAGTGATGTCATGAGAAGGTGATGTCATGAGGTGATGTCATGAGGAAGTGATGTCATGAGGAGGTGATGTGAGGAGGTGATGTCATGAGGTGATGTCATGAGGAAGTGATGTCATGGTGATGTCATGAGGTGATGTCAGGAAGTGATGTCATGATGTCATGAGGAGGTGATGTCATGAGGTGATGTCATGAGGATGTCATGAGGTGATGTGAGGAGGTGATGTCATGAAATGATGTCATGAAATGATGTCATGAAGGTGATGTCAGGAGTGATGTCATGGAGTGATGTCATGAGGAGGTGATATGAGGAGGTGATCATGAGGTGATGTGAGGAGGTGATGTCATGAGAATGATGTCATGAGAAGGTGATGTCATGAGGAGTGATGTCATGAGGTGATGTCATGAGGATGATGATGTCATGAGAAGGTGATGTTGAGGAGGTGATGTCATGAGTGATGTCAATGTAATGAGGAGGTGATGCCATGAGGAGGTGATGTCATAAGGTGATGTCATGAGTGATGTCATGAGGTGATGTCATGATGATGTCATGAAGGTGATGTCATGAGAGGTGATGTCATGAGGAGGTGATGTCATGAGGTGATGTCATGAGAGGTGATGTCATAAGGAGGTGATGTCATGAGAAGGTGATGTCATGGGGTGATGTCATGAGAAGGTGATGTCATGAGGAGTGATGTCATGAGGTGATGTCATGAGGACGTGATGTCATGAGAAGGTGATGTCATGAGGAGGTGATGTCATGAGGAGTCAATGTAATGAGGAGGTGATGCCATGAGGAGGTGATGTCACAAGGTGATGTCATGAGATAATGTCATGAGGTGATGTCATGTGGAAATGATATCATGAAAAGTTGATATCTTGAGAAGGTGATGTCATGAGGAGGTGATGTCATAAGGAGGTGATGTCATAAGAAGGTTATGTCATGAGGAGATGATGTCTAAAGGTGATGTCAAGAGCAGATGATGTCATGGGGTGATGTCATGAGGAGGTGATGTCATGAGGAGGTGATGTCATGAGGAAGTGATGTCATGAGGAGGTGATGTCATGAGGAAGGTGATGTCATGAGGTGATGTCATGAGGAGGTGATGTCATGAGGTGATTTCATGTCGATGTGATGTCATTAGGTGATGTCATGAGAAGGTGATGTCTGGGGTGATGTCATGAGGATGTGATGTCATGAGGAGCTGATGTCATGAGAAGGTGGTGTCATGAGGTGATGTCATGAGGAGGTGATGTCATGGAGGTGATGTCATAAGGTGATGTCATGAGGAAGTGATGTCATGAGGAGGTGATGTCATGAGGTGGTGATGTCATGAGGTGATGTCATGAAGTGATGTCATGAGAATGATGTCATGAGGAGGTGATGTCATGAGGAGGTGATGTCATGAGTGATGTCATGAGGAGGTGATGTCATGAGGAGGTGATGTCATGGTGATGTCATGAGAAGGTGATGTCATGAGGTGATGTCATGATGTCATGAGGATGTGATGTCATGAGGAGGTGATGTCATGAGGAGGTGATGTCAGGAGGTGATGTCATGGGGTGATGTCATGAGGAGATGTCATGAGGATGTCATGAGGAAGTGATGTCATGAGGAGGTGATGTCATGAGGATGATGTCATGAGGTGATGTCATGAGATGATGTCATGAGGTGATCATGAGGTGATGTCAGGAGGTGATGTCATGAGGAAGTGATGTCATGAAAGTGATGTCATGAGGATGATGTCATGAGGATGTCATGAGGATGTGATGTCATGAGGTGATGTCATGAGGTGATGTCATGAAAGTGATGTCATGAAAGTGATGTCATAAGGTGATGTCATGATGTCATGAGGTGATGATGTCATGAAAGTGATGTCATGAGGATGTCATGAGGAGTGATGTCATGAGGTGATGTCATGGTGAGGTGATGTCATGTGATGTCATGGGGTGATGTCATGAGGTGATGTCATGAGTGATGTCATGAGGAGGTGATATGAGGTGATGTCATGATGTCATGAGAGATGTCATGAGGTGATGTCATGAGAGGTGATGTCATGAAGGTGATGTCATGAGGAGGTGATGTCAAGGAGGTGATGTCATGAGGAGGTGATGTCATGAGAAGTGATGTCATGAGGTGATGTCATGAGGAGGATGTCATGAGTGATGTCATGAGGTGATGATGTCATGATGATGTCATGGAGGTGATGTCATGATGATGTCATGAGAAGTGATGTCATGAGGTGGTGATGTCATGAGAAGGTTATGTCAAGAGGTGATTTTATGAGGGGATGTCATGAGAAGGTTATGTAATGAGGTGATGTCATGAGGAAGTGATGTCATGAGGAGGTGATGTCATGAAAATGTGATGTCATGAGGAGGTGATGTCATGAAGTGATGTCATGATGAGGTGATCATGAGGTGATGATGTCATGAGGTGATGTGATGAGGTGATGTCATGAAAATTTAATGTCATGAGGTGATGTTATGAGGAGGCGATATTATGAGGTGAAGTCATGAGGTAATGTCATGAGAAGGTGATGTCATGAGGAGGTGATGTCATGAGCAGGTGATGTCATGAGAAGTGATGTCATGGTGATGTCATGAGAAGTGATGTCATGAGGAGGATGTCATGAGGTGATGTCATGAGGAGGTGATGATGTCATGAGAAGTGATGTCATGAGGTGATGTCAAAGGTGATGTCATGAGGTGATGTCATGAGGTGATGAGGTGATGTCAAGAGGTGATGTCATGAGAGGTGATGTCATGATGATGTCATGGAGGTGATGTCATGAGGAGGTGATGTCATGAGGAGGTGATGTCATGTGATGTCATGAGGTGGTGATGTCATGAAGTGATGTCATGAGGTGATGTCATGAGGTGATGTCAGGTGATGTCATGTGATGTCATGAGATGTCATGAGGTGATGTCATGAGGAGGTGATGTGAGGTGATGTCATGAGAATGATGTCATGAGGTGATGTCATGAGGTGATGTCATGTGATGTCATGAGGAAGTGATGTCATGAGGAGTGATGTCATGAAAGGTGATGTCATGAGAGGTGATGTCATGTGATGTCATGAGGTGATGTCATGAGGTGATGTCATGAGGTGATTTTATGAGGAGGTGATGTCATGAGGTGATGTCATGGTGATGTCATGAGGAGGTGATGAGGAGGTGATGTCATGAGGAGGTGATGTCATGAAGTGATGTCATGAGGAGGTGATGTCATGAGAGGTGATGTCATGAGGATGTCATGAGAAGGTGATGTCATGAGGTGATGTCATGAGGTGATGTCATGAAAGGTGATGTCATGAGGTGATGTGAGGTGATGTCATGAGAGATGTCATGAGGTGATGTCATGAGAAGTGATGTCATGAGGTGATGTGAGGTGATGTCATAAAAGGTGATGTCATGAGGTGATATGAGGTGATGTCAGGAGGTGATGTCATGGGGTGATGTCATGAGGAGGTGATGTCAGGTGATGTCATGGGATGATGTCATGATGTCATGAAGGTGATGTCATGATGTCATGAGGAAGTGATGTCATGAGTGATGTCATGGTGATGTCATGAGAGGTGATGTCATGAGAAGGTGATGTCATGAAAGTGATGTCATGAGAGGTGATGTCATGAGGAGGTGATGATGTCATGAGAAGATGTCATGAGAGATGTCATGAGGATGTCATGAGTGATGTCATGAGGATGTCATGAGTGATGTCATGAAATGATGTCATGAAGTGATGTCATGGGGTGATGTCATGGTGAGGTGATGTCATGGTGAGGTGATGTCATAAAAGGTGATGTCATAAGGTGATGTCATGTGATGTCATGGGAGGTGATGTCATGAGATGTCATGAGGAGGTGATGTGAGAGGTGATGTCATGGTGATGTCATGAGGATGATGTCATGAAAAGGTGATGTCATGAGGTGATGTCATGAGAGGTGATGTCATGAAGTGATGTCATGAGGTGATGTCATGAGGTGATGTCAGGAAGTGATGTCATGAGGTGATGTCATGAGGAAGATGTCATGAGGAGGTGATGTTGAGGAGGTGATGATGTCATGAGGAAGTGATGTCATGAGGATGTCATGAAAAGGTGATGTCATGAGGTGATGAGGAGGTGATCATGAGGTGATGTCATGAGGAGGTGATTTCATGAGGAATGATGTCATGTGGAGTCAGGTGATGTCATGAGAAGTGATGTCATGAGGTGATGTCAGGAGGAGATGATGTCATGAGGTGGTGATGTCATGGTGAGGTGATGTGAGAGGTGATGTCAAGGAGGTGATGTCATGAGGAGGTGATATCATGAAATGATGTCATGAGGTGATGTCATGAGGAAGTGATGTCATGAAAAGGTGAAGTGTTGAGGAGGTGATGTCATGAGGTGATGTCATGAGAAGGTGATGTCATGAGGAGGTGATTTCATGAGAATGTGATGTAATGAAGTGATGTCATGAGGAGGTGATGTCATGAGGTGATGTCATGAGAAGGTGATGTCATGGGGTGATGTCATGAGGAGGTGATGTCATGAGGTAGTGATGTCATAGAGAGGTAATGTCATGAAGAGGTGATGTCATGAATAGGTGATGTCATGAATAGGTGATGTCATGAGGAGATGTCATGAGGATGTGATGTCATGA
Organism: Saguinus midas; assembly: GCA_021498475.1. Classification (NCBI taxonomy): domain Eukaryota; kingdom Metazoa; phylum Chordata; class Mammalia; order Primates; family Cebidae; genus Saguinus; species Saguinus midas. Next base: position 49,158 of record JAKFGQ010000045.1, on the reverse strand, counting down.
AGGTGATGTCAGAGGTGATGTCATGAGAGTGATGTCATGAAGGTGATGTCATGAGGATGTCATGAGGTGATGATGTCATGGTGATGTCATGAGGAGTGATGTCATGGGAGGTGATGTCATGAGGAGGTGATGTGAGGTGATGTCAGGAGAGGTGATGTCAGAGGTGATGTCATGGTGAGGTGATGTCATGAGGTGATGTCATGAGAAGTGATGTCATGAAGGTGATGTCATGAGGAGTGATGTCATGAGGTGATGTCAGGAGGTGATGTCATGAGTGATGTCAGGAGTGATGTCATGAAGGTGATGTCATGAGGAGGTGATGTCAGAGGTGATGTCAGGTGATGTCATGAGGAGTGATGTCATGAGGTGATGTCAGAAGGTGATGTCAAGGAGGTGATGTCATGAGGTGGTGATGTCATGGAGTGATGTCATAAGGAGGTGATGTCAGGTGATGTCATGGGGTGATGTCATGAAGGTGATGTCATGAGGAGGTGATGTGAGGTGATGTCATGAGAGTGATGTCATGGAGGTGATGTCATGAGGAGGTGATGTCATGAGGTGATGTCATGAGGAGGTGATGTCATGAGGAGGATGTCATGAGAAGGATGTCATGAGGAGATGTCATGAGGTGATGTGAGAGGTGATGTCATGAGGTGATGTCAAGGTGATGTCATGTGATGTCATGAAGTGATGTCATGAGGTGATGTCATGAGGAGGTGATATGAGGTGATGTCATGAGGAGGTGTCATGAGGAGGTGATGTCATGAGGTGATGTCATGAGGAGGTGATCATGAGGAGGTGATGAGGAGGTGATGTGAGGTGATGTCATGAGGAGGTGATGTCATGAGGGTGATGTCATGAGGTGATGATGTCATGAGGTGATGTCATGAGTGATGTCATGATGATGTCATGAAAGTGATGTCATGAAGGTGATGTCATGAGTTGTTATGAGGAGGTGATGTCATGAGGAGGTGATATGAGGTGATGTCAAGAGGTGATGTCATGAGAAGGTGATGTCATGAGGATGTGATGTCATGAGGTGATGTCATGAGGTGATGTCATGAGGAAGTGATGTCATGAGAAGGTGATGTCAGGAGGTGATGTCATGAGGATGTCATGAGGATGTGATGTCATGGGATGATGTCATGGGGTGATGTCATGATGATGTCATGAAGGTGATGTCATGGAGGTGATGTCATGGGGTGATGTCATGGAGGTGATGTCATGATGTCATGAGGAAGTGATGTCATGGAAGTGATGTCAGGAGTGATGTCATGAGGATGTCATGAGAGGATGTCATGAGAAGTGATGTCAGGAGTGATGTCATGAGGAGGTGATGATGTCATGAGGAAGTGATGTCATGAGGTGATGATGAGGTGATGTCATGGAGGTGATGTCATGAGAAGGTGATGTCATGAGGTGATGTCATGAAAGTGATGTCATGAAAGGTGATGTCATGAGGTGATGTCATGAAAAGTTGATGTCATGAGGAGGTGATGTCATGAGGTGATGTCATGAGGAGGTGATGTCATGAGGTGATGTCAAGGTGATGTCATGATGATGTCATGAAGTGATGTCATGGTGAGGTGATGTCAAAAGGTGATGTCATGAGGTGATGTCAGAGGTGATGTCATGGAGGTGATGTCATGAGAAGTGATGTCATGAGAGGATGTCATGAGAAGTGATGTCATGAGGTGATGTGAGGAGGTGATGAGGAGGTGATGAGGAGGTGATGAGGAGGTGATGATGTCATGAGGTGGTGATGTCATGATGATGTCATGAGGTGATGTCATGAGGTGTGATGTCATGAAAGGTGATGTCATGGAGGTGATGTCATGAGGAGGTGATGTCATGAGGAGGTGATGTCATGAGGTGATGTCATGAGGATGTCATGAGAAGTGATGTCATGAGAAGATGTCATGAGGTGATGTCATGAGAGGATGTCATGAGGAGGTGATGTCATGAGGATGTCATGAGAAGGTGATGTCATGAGAGGTGATGTCATGAAGGTGATGTCATGGGGTGATGTCATGAGAGTGATGTCATGAGAAGTGATGTCATGAGGAGGTGATGTCATGGGGTGATGTCATGAGGAGGATGTCATGAGGATGATGTCATGAGATGTGATGTCATGAAGAGGTGATGTCATGAGGTGATGTCATGAAAGGTGATGTCATGAGGAAGTGATGTCATGAGGAGGTGATGTTGAGGAGGTGATGTCATGAGATGTCATGAGAAATGATGTCATGAGGTGATGTGAGGTGATGTCATGGTGAGGTGATGTGAGGTGATGTCAGAGGTGATGTCATGAAGATGATGTCATGATGTCATGAGGTGATATCATGAGGTGATGTCATGGGAGGTGATGTCATGAGAAGTGATGTCATGGGGATGATGTCATGAGGAAGGTGATGTCATAGGTGATGTCATGAAGATGATGTCATGAAGTGATGTCATGTGGAGGTGATGTCACAGGAGGTGATGTCAGAGGTGATGTCAGAAGGTGATGTCATGGGGTGATGTCATGAGGTGATGTGAGGTGATGTCATGATGATGTCATGATGATGTCATGAGATGATGTCATGAGAATGATGTCATGAAGGTGATGTCATGAAGAGGTGATGTCATGAGGAGGTGATCATGAGGAGGTGATGTCAAGGTGATGTCATGGTGATGTCATGAGGAAGTGATGTCATAAAAATGATGTCATGAGAAGGTGATGTCATGAGGAGGTGATGTCATGGAGTGATGTCATGAGGAGTGATGTCATGAGAAGTGATGTCATGTGATGTCATGAGGAGTGATGTCAGGAGTGATGTCAAGGAGGTGATGTCATGAGGAGGTGATGTGAGAGGTGATGTCATGAGGATGATGTCATGAGAGGATGTCATGAGAAGGTGATGTCATGTGATGTCATGGAGGTGATGTCAAAAGGTGATGTCATGAGTTGATGTTATGAGGTGATGCTTTAGGAGGTGATGTCATGAGAAGGTGATGTCATGAGGAAGTGATGTCATGAGGAGGTGATGTCATGAGGTGATGATGTCATGAGTGATGTCATGGAGGTGATGTCATGAAAGTGATGTCATGATGATGTCATGGAGTGATGTCATGAGGAGATGTCATGAGGATGTGATGTCATGAAATGATGTCATGAGAGGTGATGTCAAGGAGGTGATGTCATGGAGGTGATGTCAGGAGGTGATGTCAGGTGATGTCATGGGAGGTGATGTCATGAGGAGGTGATGTCATGAGAGGTGATGTCATGTGGTGATGTCATGAGGGTGATGTCATGAGGAGTGATGTCATGAGGAGGTGATGTCATGAGGATGTCATGAGGAGGTGATGTCATGAGGAGGATGTCATGAGGATGTCATGAGAAGGTGATGTCATGAGGTGATGTCAGGAGTGATGTCATGAGGAGGTGATGTCATGAAGTGATGTCATGAGGTGATGTCATGGAGGTGATGTCATGAGGTGATGTCATGAGGTGATGTCATGAAGGTGATGTCATGGGAGTGATGTCATGAGGATGATGTCATGAGGAGGTGATGTCAGGAGTGATGTCATGAGGAGTGATGTCATGAAAAGGTGATGTCATGAGGTGATGTCATAAAAGGTGATGTCATGAGAGGTGATGTCATGAGGTGATGTCATGAGATGTCATGAGGAGATGTCATGAGGAGATGTCATGAGGTGATATGAGGTGATGTCATGAGGTGATGTCATGATGTCATGAGAGGTGATGTCATGAGAGGTGATGTCATGTGATGTCATGAAGATGATGTCATGGGGTGATGTCATGAGAGTGATGTCATGGTGAGGTGATGTGATGAGGTGATGTCATAAAAGTGATGTCATGAGGTGATGTCAGGGAGGTGATGTCATGTGATGTCATGGGGTGATGTCATGAAGTGATGTCATGATGATGTCATGAAGATGATGTCATGGAGGATGTGATGTCATGAGTGATGTCAGGAGGTGATGTCATGAGGAGATGTCATGAGGAGGTGATCATGAGGTGATGTCATGGGGTGATGTCATGAGAAGGTGATGTCATGAAATGATGTCATGAAATGATGTCATGAAATGATGTCATGAAAGGTGATGCCATGAGGAGGTGATGTCATGAGGAGGTGATCTCATGAGGAGGAAATGTCATTAGGAGGTGATGTCATGAGGAGGTGATATCATGAGGTGATGTTATGAGGATGAGATGTCATGAGGAGGTAATGTCTTGAGAAGGTGACTTCATAAGGTGATGTTATAAGGATGTGATGTCATGAGGAGGTGATGTCATGAGGAGGTGATGTCATGATGTCATGAGGAGTGATGTCATGAGGTGATGATGTCATGAGAGGTGATGTCATGAGGTGATGTCAGAAGTGATGTCATGGGGTGATGTCATGAAGGTGATGTCAGAGGTGATGTCATGAAGATGATGTCATGAGGTGATGTGAGGTGATGTCATGAGGATGTCATGAGAGTGATGTCATGAGGTGATGATGTCATGAGTGATGTCATGAAGGTGATGTCATGATGATGTCATGATGATGTCATGGGAGGTGATGTCAGGAAGTGATGTCATGAGGAGTGATGTCATGAGGTGATGTCATGAGGATGTCATGAGAGGTGATGTCATGAGGTGATGTCAAAGGTGATGTCATGAGGTGATGTCATGAGGAGTGATGTCATGAGGAGTGATGTCATAAGGTGATGTCATGAGATGATGTCATGAGGTGATGTCATGAGAGGTGATGTCATGGAGGTGATGTCATGAGGTGATGTCATGAGGTGGTGATGTCATGGAAGTGATGTCATAAGGAGGTGATGTCATGAGAAGTGATGTCATGAGGAGGTGATGTCAGAAGGTGATGTCATGAGAGGTGATGTCATGATGTCATGAGGATGTGATGTCATGAGGAGGTGATGTCATGAGAAGTGATGTCAGAGGTGATGTCATGAGGTGATGTCATGGGGTGATGTCATGGGATGATGTCATGAGGAGATGTCATGAGGAGGTGATGTCATGAGAGGTGATGTCATGAGGATGTCATGAGAAGTGATGTCATGGAGGTGATGTCATGAGAGGTGATGTCAAGGAGGTGATGTCAGGTGATGTCATGAGGAAGTGATGTCATGAGGTGATGAGGAGGTGATGTGATGTCATGAAAGGTGATGTCATGAGGATGTCATGAGAGTGATGTCATGAGGTGATGTCATGGAGTGATGTCATGAGGAAGTGATGTCATGAGGTGATGAGGAGGTGATGTCATGAGGAAGTGATGTCATGAAATGATGTCATGAGGTGATGATGTCATGAGATGATGTCATGAGTGATGTCATGAGGTGATGTGATGTCATGAGAGTGATGTCATGAAGGTGATGTCATGAAAGTGATGTCATGATGTCATGAGAGGTGATGTCATGAAGTGATGTCATGAAGTGATGTCATGAGAGGTGATGTCATAAAAAGTGATGTCATGGAAGTGATGTCAGGAGTGATGTCATGAGAGGTGATGTCAAGGTGATGTCATGAAATGATGTCATGAGGTGGTGATGTCATGAAAGGTGATGTCAGGAGAGGTGATGTCAGAGGTGATGTCAAAGGTGATGTCATGAGGTGATGTGATGTCATGAGTGATGTCATGAGGAGGATGTCATGAGGAGGTGATGGGAGGTGATGTCATGAGGATGATGTCATGGGAGTGATGTCATGAGGATGATGTCATGAGGTGATGTCATGAGGAGGTGATGTCAAGGAGGTGATGTCATGAGGTGATGTCATGAGAAGTGATGTCAGGAGGTGATGTCATGAGGAGGTGATGTCATGATGATGTCATGGAGGTGATGTCATGAGGAGGTGATGAGGAGGTGATATGAGGAGGTGATGTCATGAGGTGATGTCATGAGGAGTGATGTCATGAGGAGGTGATGTCATGAGGTGTCATGAGGAGGATGTCATGAGAGGTGATGTCATGGGGTGATGTCATGAGGATGTCATGAGAAGGATGTCATGAGGAGATGTCATGAGGAGGTGATGATGAGGAGGTGATGATGTCATGATGATGTCATGAGAAGTGATGTCATGAGAAGTGATGTCATGAGGTGATGTCAGGAGAGGTGATGTCATGAAGTGATGTCATGAGGAGGTGATGTGATGTCATGAGGATGATGTCATGAAAAGGTGATGTCATGAGGTGATGTCATGGTGATGTCATGAGGAGGTGATGCCATGAGAAAGTGATGTCATGAGAAGATGATGTCATGAAAAGGTGATGTCATGAGGAGGTGATATCATGAGGTGATGTCATGAGGTGATGTCAGGTGATGTCATGAGAAGATGTCATGAGAGTGATGTCATAAAGGTGATGTCATGAGAAGGTGATGTCATGAGTGATGTCAAGGAGGTGATGTCATGAGGTGATATGAGGTGATGTCATAAGGTGATGTCATGAAGTGATGTCATGAGAGGTGATGTCATGAGAAGGTGATGTCATGAGGTGATGTCATGAGGAAGTGATGTCATGAGGAGGTGATGGGAGGTGATGTCATGAGGTGATGTCATGAGGTGATGTGAGGTGATGTCATGGAGGTGATGTCATGAGAGTGATGTCATGAGGTGATCATGAGGTGATGATGTCATGAGGTGATGTCATGAGTGATGTCATGATGTCATGAGGTGATGTCATGAGGTGATGTCATGGTGATGTCATGAAATGATGTCATGGAGTGATGTCATGTGATGTCATGAGATGATGTCATGGGAAGTGATGTCATGAGGTGTGATGTCATGAGGTGATGTCATGAGGAGGTGATGTCATGAAAGTGATGTCATGAGATGTCATGAGGAGGTGATGTCATGAGGTGATGTCAGAAGTGATGTCATGAGTGATGTCATGAGAGTGATGTCATGGGGTGATGTCATGAAGGTGATGTCATGAGTGATGTCATGAGGAGGTGATGTCATGAGGTGATGTGATGTCATGAGGTGATGTCATGAGGTGATGTCATGATGTCATGAAATGATGTCATGAGAAGATGTCATGAGGTGATGTCATGAAGTGATGTCATAAAAGTGATGTCATGAAGTGATGTCATGATGATGTCATGAGTGATGTCATGAGGAGGTGATGTCATGAGAAGGTGATGTCATGAGGTGATGTCATGAAATGATGTCATGAGGTGATGTCATGAGGTGATGTCATGAGGTGATATCATGAGGTGATGTCATGGGAGGTGATGTCATGAGTGATGTCATGAGGTGATGTCATGGGGTGATGTCATGAGGTGATATCATGAGGTGATGTCATGGGGTGATGTCATGAGGTGATGTCATGAGGATGTCATGAGGTGATATCATGAGGTGATGTGAGGAGGTGATGTGAGGAGGTGATGTCATGGTGATGTCATGAGGTGATGTCATGAGGAGGATGTCATGAGGTGATGTCATAGGTGATGTCATGGAGGTGATGTCATGGTGATGTCATGAGGGTGATGTCATGAGAAGTGATGTCATGGTGAGGTGATGTCAGGTGATGTCATGATGTCATGAGGTGATGATGTCATGAGGTGATGATGTCATGAGGTGATGATGTCATGAGGAGGTGATGTCATGGGAAGTGATGTCATGAGGTGATGTCATGAGAGGTGATGTCATGAGGTGATGTCATGAGTGATGTCATGATGATGTCATGAGTGATGTCATGGTGATGTCATGAAATGATGTCATGAGGTGATGTCATGTGATGTCATGGAGGTGATGTCATGATGATGTCATGAGGTGATGTTGAGGAGGTGATGTCATGGAAGGTGATGTCATGGGGTGATGTCATGAGGAGTGATGTCATGAGAAGGTGATGTCATGAGGAGTGATGTCATGATGATGTCATGGAGGTGATGTCATAGGTGATGTCATGAGGAGGTGATGTCATGAGGAAGTGATGTCATGAGGGTGATGTCATGAGATGTCATGAGGTGATGTGAGGTGATGTCATGAGGGTGATGTCATGAGGTGATGTCATGAGGTGATGTCATGGGGTGATGTCATGAAGTGATGTCATGAGAAGTGATGTCATGAGAGGTGATGTCATGGAGGATGTCATGAGGAGGTGATGTGATGTCATGAGGATGTGATGTCATGAGGATGTCATGAGAATGATGTCATGAGGAGATGTCATGAGGAGATGTCATGAGGTGATCATGAGGTGATGTCATGAGGTGTGATGTCATGAGGAGGTGATGTCATGAGGTGATATCATGAGGTGATGTCATGAGGTGTGATGTCATGGAAGGTGATGTCATGGGGTGATGTCATGGGAGTGATGTCATGAAATGATGTCATGAAGATGATGTCATGAGGATGTGATGTCATGAGGTGATGTCACAGGAGGTGATATCATGAGGTGATGTCAAGAGGTGATGTCATGAGGTGATGTCAGGAGGTGATGTCATGAGGAGGTGATGTCAGGAGTGATGTCAGGAGGTGATGTGAGGTGATGTCATGTGATGTCATGAAAGTGATGTCATGAGGTGATGTCATGAGAGTGATGTCATGAGGAAGTGATGTCATGAGTGATGTCATGAGGTGATCATGAGGAGGTGATGTCATGAGAAGTGATGTCATGAGGATGATGTCATGATGTCATGAGAAGTGATGTCATGAGGATGTGATGTCATGAGTGATGTCATAAGGTGATGTCATGAAGTGATGTCATGGAGGTGATGTCATGAGGTGATGTCATGAGGTGATGTCATGAGGAAGTGATGTCATGAGAGGTGATGTCATGAGAGGTGATGTCATGTGGAGGTGATGTCATGAGGTGTGATGTCATGAAAGGTGATGTCATGAGAGGTGATGTCATGGAGGTGATGTCATGGAGGTGATGTCATGAGGTGATGTCATGAGGAGGTGATCATGAGGTGATGTCATGAGGAAGGTGATGTCAGGAAGTGATGTCATGAGAGTGATGTCATGAGGTGATGTCATGAGGTGATGTCATGGGTGATGTCATGAGAGGTGATGTCATGAGTGATGTCATGAAGTGATGTCATGAGAGGTGATGTCATGGTGATGTCATGATGTCATGAGAAGTGATGTCATGAGGTGATGTCATGAGGTGATGTCATGAGGTGATGTGATGTCATGAGGAGGATGTCATGAGGATGATGTCATGGGGTGATGTCATGAGGAGGTGATGTCATGAGGAGGTGATTTCATGAGGTGATGTCATGAGTGATGTCATGAAGTGATGTCATGAGGTGATGATGTCATGAGGTGATGTCATGGAGTGATGTCATGAAAGTGATGTCATGAGTGATGTCATGAGGAGGATGTCATGAGTGATGTCATGGAGTGATGTCATAAAAGGTGATGTCATGAGAAGGTGATGTGAGGTGATGTCATGAGGAGATGTCATGAGAAGGTGATGTCATGAGGAGGTGATGTCATGAGTGATGTCATGAGGTGATGTCATGAGAGGTGATGTCATGAAAGGTGATGTCATGAGGATGTCATGAGAGGTGATGTCATGGAGTGATGTCATGTGGAGGTGATGTCATGAGAAGTGATGTCAGGAGGTGATGTGAGGAGGTGATGTCATAAAAGGTGATGTCATGGTGATGTCATGAGGTGATGTCATGATGTCATGAGAGGTGATGTCATGAGGATGTCATGAGGAGGTGATGTCATGAGGTGATGTCATGAGGTGATGTCATGGAGTGATGTCATGAGGTGATGTCATGAGAAGTGATGTCATGAGGTGATGTCATGAGGTGATGTCATGAGGTGATGTCATGAGGAGGTGATGTCATGAAAAGGTGATGTCATGAGAAGGATGTCATGAGGTGATGTCATGAGGATGTCATGAGAGGTGATGTCATGAAAGTGATGTCATGAGGAGGTGATGTCATGAGAGGTGATGTCAGAGGTGATGTCATGAGGATGTGATGTCATGAGGAAGGTGATGTCATGAGGAGGTGATGTCATGAGAGGTGATGTCATGAGAGTGATGTCATGAGGTGATGTCATGAGATGTCATGAGAAGGTGATGTCAAGGTGATGTCAGGTGATGTCATGTGGTGATGTCATGAGCTGTTTTCATAAGGAGGTGATGTCATGAAAAGGTGATGTCATGAGCAGGTGATATCATGAGAATGTGATGTCATGAGAAGGTTATATCATAAACAGGTGATGTCATGAGGATGTGATGTCATGAGAAGGTGATGTCATTAGGTGATAATGTCATGAGAAGTGATGTCATGAGGAGGTGATGTGAGGAGGTGATGAGGAGGTGATGTCATGAGAAGTGATGTCATGAAATGATGTCATGAGGTGATGTCATGAAAGTGATGTCATGAGGTGATGTTGAGGTGATGTCATGATGATGTCATGAGGAGGTGATATCATGAGGAAGTGATGTCATGAGGTGATGTCTTTAAGAGGTGATGTCATGAGAGGTGATGTCAAGAGGTGATGTCATGAGGAGTGATGTCAAGGAGGTGATGTCATGAGGATGTGATGTCATGAGGTGATGTGATGAGGTGATGTCATGAGGTGATGTCATGAGAAGTGATGTCAGAAGGTGATGTCATGAGGGTGATGTCATGAAGATGATGTCATGAGGAGGTGATGTCAGGGAGGTGATGTCATGAGGTGATCATGAGGAGGTGATGTCATGAGAGGATGTCATGATGATGTCATGAGGAAGTGATGTCAGGAGGTGATGTCATGAGGATGTCATGAGGATGTCATGAGAAGGTGATGTCATGAGAGGTGATGTCAAGGTGATGTCATGAGGTGATGTCATGGTGATGTCATGAGGAGGATGTCATGAAAGGTGATGTCATGGGATGATGTCATGGAGGTGATGTCATGAGGATGTCATGAGAAGATGTCATGAGGAGGTGATGTCATGAGGTGATGTCATGATGATGTCATGATGTCATGAGGTGATGTCATGAGGAGGTGATGTTGAGGAGGTGATGTCATGAGTGATGTCATGAAATGATGTCATGGGTGATGTCATGGTGATGTCATGGTGAGGTGATGTCAGGAGTGATGTCATGTGATGTCATGAAATGATGTCATGAGGTGATGTGATGAGGTGATGTCATGAGGTGATGTGATGTCATGAGGTGATCATGAGGAGGTGATATCATGAGGTGATGTCATGAGGAGGTGATGTCATGAGATGTCATGAGGAGGTGATGTGATGTCATGAGAAGATGTCATGAGGAAGTGATGTCATGAGTGATGTCATGGGTGATGTCATGAGAATGATGTCATGAAATGATGTCATGGGTGATGTCATGGTGAGGTGATGTCATGAGGTGATGTCAGAAGTGATGTCATAAAAGGTGATGTCATGAGTGATGTCATGGAGGTGATGTCAAGGTGATGTCATGAGAGGTGATGTCATGAGAGGTGATGTCATGAGGTGATGTCATGAAAGGTGATGTCATGAGGATGTGATGTCATGAAGGTGATGTCATGAGGAGGTGATGTCATGATGTCATGAGAAGATGTCATGAGGTGATGTGAGGTGATGTCATGGTGAGGTGATGTGAGGTGATGTCAGGAGGTGATGTCATAAAAGGTGATGTCATGAAGAGGTGATGTCAGGGAGGTGATGTCATGAGAATGATGTCATGAGAGGATGTCATGAAGGTGATGTCAGGAGGATGTCATGATGATGTCATGAAATGATGTCATGAGGTGATATGAGGTGATGTCATGAGAAGGTGATGTCAGGAGGTGATGTCATGAAATGATGTCATGAGGTGATGTGATGAGGTGATGTCATGAGAGGTGATGTCAGAAGGTGATGTCATAAAAGTGATGTCATGAGGAGGTGATCATGAGGTGATGTGATGAGGTGATGTCATGAGGATGATGTCATGAGGAGTGATGTCATGAGAATGATGTCATGAGGTGATGTCATGAGAGGTGATGTCATGAGGTGATGTCATGAGAAGTGATGTCATGAGGTGATGTCATGATGTCATGAGGAAGTGATGTCATGAAGGTGATGTCATGAAGTGATGTCATGAGAGGTGATCATGAGGTGATGTAATGAAAAGGTGATGTCATGAGGGGTGACATCATAAGAATTTGATGTCATGAAATGATGTCATGAGGAAGTGATGTCATGGAGGTGATGTCATGATGTCATGAGTGATGTCATGATGATGTCATGAGAAGGTGATGTCAGGAGGAGGTGATGTCATGGGATGATGTCATGAGGTGATGTCATGTGGTGAAGTCATGAGGACGTCATTTCATGAAAAGGTGATGTCAAAAGGTGATGTCATGAGGATATGATGTCATGAGAAGGTGATGTCATGAGGTGATGTCTTGAGAAAGTGATGTCATGAGAAGGTAATTTCATGAGGAGGTGATATGAGGAGATTTCATGAGGAAGTCAGGTAAGGAGGAGGTGATATCATGAGAAGATTTTATGAGGATGTCATGTAATGAGAAGGTGATGTCAGGAGAGGTGATGTCAAAAGGTGATGTCATGAGAAGGTGATGTCAGAAGTGATGTCATGAGGAGGTGATGTCATGAGGATGTCATGAGGTGATGTCATGAGAGGTGATGTCAGGTGATGTCATGATGATGTCATGAGATGTCATGAGAAGATGTCATGAGAAGTGATGTCATGGAGGTGATGTCATGGGTGATGTCATGGTGATGTCATGGGTGATGTCATGAGAATGATGTCATGAGAGGTGATGTCATGAGAGGTGATGTGAGGTGATGTCATGATGTCATGAGAGGTGATGTCATGATGTCATGAGGTGGTGATGTCATGAGAAGATGTCATGAGGAGGTGTCATGAGGAGGATGTCATGAGAAGGATGTCATGAGAAGTGATGTCATGATGATGTCATGTGATGTCATGAGGTGATGTCATGAGGAGTGATGTCAGGAGGTGATGTCAAAGGTGATGTCAGGTGATGTCATGATGATGTCATGATGATGTCATGATGAGGTGATGTCATGAGAGGTGATGTGAGGAGGTGATGTGAGGAGGTGATGTCATGAGGAGTGATGTCATGAGGTGTGATGTCATGAGGTGATGTCAGAGGTGATGTCAAGGAGGTGATGTCATGAGGAAGTGATGTCATGAGAGGTGATGTCATGAGGTGATGTCAGGTGATGTCATGAGGAGTGATGTCATGGTGAGGTGATGTGATGAGGTGATGTCATGAGAAGGATGTCATGAGGAGTGATGTCATGAGGTGATGTCATGAGGAGGTGATGTCATGAGAAGTGATGTCATGAGAAGATGTCATGAGAAGGTGATGTCAAGGAGGTGATGTCATGAGGAGGTGATGTCATGATGATGTCATGAGGAGTGATGTCATGGGGTGATGTCATGGAGGTGATGTCATGAGAAGATGTCATGAGGAAGTGATGTCATGGGGTGATGTCATGAAGGTGATGTCAAGGAGGTGATGTCATGAAAGGTGATGTCATGAGGTGATATGAGGTGATGTCATGAGGTGATGTGAGGAGGTGATGTCATGAGGTGATGTCATGAGAAGTGATGTCATGAGAGGTGATGTCATGAAGTGATGTCATGGGATGATGTCATGAGAAGTGATGTCATGAGGTGATGTGAGGTGATGTCAAGGTGATGTCATGGAGTGATGTCATGGAAGTGATGTCATAAAAGTGATGTCATAAAGGTGATGTCATGATGTCATGAGTGATGTCATGTGGTGATGTCATGAAGTGATGTCATGTGATGTCATGAGGAAGTGATGTCATAAAAGTGATGTCATGTGATGTCATGAGAGTGATGTCATGATGATGTCATGAGAGATGTCATGAGAGTGATGTCATGATGATGTCATGGAGTGATGTCATGTGATGTCATGAAGAGGTGATGTCAAGGAGGTGATGTCATGGTGATGTCATGAAAAGGTGATGTCAAGGTGATGTCATGAGAGGTGATGTCATGGTGAGGTGATGTCATGAGTGATGTCATGAAGGTGATGTCATGGGAAGTGATGTCATGAGGTGATGTGAGAGGTGATGTCAGGTGATGTCATGAAAAGGTGATGTCATGAGATGTCATGAGAGGTGATGTCATGGTGATGTCATGAGGGTGATGTCATGGTGATGTCATGAAGTGATGTCATGAAATGATGTCATGAGGTGATGTGAGAGGTGATGTCATAAAAGTGATGTCATGAGTGATGTCATGAAGAGGTGATGTCATGAGGTGATGTGAGGTGATGTCAGGAGAGGTGATGTCAGAAGTGATGTCATGGAGGTGATGTCATGAAGGTGATGTCATGAGGTGATGTCAAAGGTGATGTCAGAAGTGATGTCATGAGGTGATGTCAGGTGATGTCATGAGGATGTCATGAGAAGGTGATGTCATGAGAGGTGATGTCATGAGAAGTGATGTCATGGGGTGATGTCATGAGAAGTGATGTCATGGAGTGATGTCATGAAGTGATGTCATGGGAAGTGATGTCATGAGAGGTGATGTCATGAGGTGATGTCATGGGGTGATGTCATGAGGAAGTGATGTCATGAAAGTGATGTCATGAGAGGTGATGTCATGAGGAGGTGATGTCATGATGATGTCATGGAGTGATGTCATGAGAAGTGATGTCATGATGATGTCATGAGGATGATGTCATGAGAAGATGTCATGAGGTGATGTCATGAGAGGTGATGTCATGAGGTGATGTCATGATGTCATGAGGAGGATGTCATGAGGATGTGATGTCATGAGAGTGATGTCATGAAGGTGATGTCAGGAGTGATGTCATGATGTCATGAGGAGGATGTCATGAGGAAGGTGATGTCATGAGGTGATGTCAGGAGGTGATGTCATGAGGATGATGTCATGAGGTGATGTCATGGAGGTGATGTCATGAAATGATGTCATGAGGATGTCATGAGGATGATGTCATGGGGTGATGTCAGGAGGTGATGTCATGAGAAGGTGATGTCATGATGATGTCATGAAGATGATGTCATGAAATGATGTCATGAAGATGATGTCATGAGGAAGTGATGTCAGGAGGTGATGTCAGAGAGGTGATGTCATGAGGAGGTGATGTCATGGGAAGTGATGTCATGAGGATGTGATGTCATGAGGTGATCATGAGGTGATGTCAGGGAGGTGATGTCATGAGGTGGTGATGTCATGGGGTGATGTCATGGTGATGTCATGAGGATGTCATGAGGTGATGTCATGAGAAGTGATGTCATGAAAAGGTGATGTCATGAGGAGTGATGTCATGAAGTGATGTCATGAGGTGATGTCAAGGTGATGTCATGAGGTGATGTCATGAGGAGGTGATCATGAGGTGATGTCAAGGTGATGTCATGAAAAGGTGATGTCATGAAGTGATGTCATGAGGTGATGTCATGAAGGTGATGTCATGAGGTGATGTCATGAAAGTGATGTCATGAGGTGATGGCATGATAAGTTGATGTCATGAGGAGATGTGATGAGGAGGTGATGTCATGAGGTAATGTCATGATGATGTGATGTCATGAGAGTGATGTCATGGAGGTGATGTCATGAGAAGTGATGTCATGAGGTGATGTCATGGGGTGATGTCATGAGGAGGTGATGTCATGATGTCATGAGGATGATGTCAAGAGGAGGTGATATCATGAGAAGGTGATGTTATGAAAAAGTGATGTCATGAGAAGTTGATGCCATCAGCAGGTGATGTCAGGAGAAGGTGATGTCATGAGGAGATGTCATGAGGTGATGATGTCATGAGGTGATGTCATGAGGTGATGTGAGAGGTGATGTCATGAGGATGTCATGAGGTGATGTCATAAAGGTGATGTCAGGAGTGATGTCATGAGGTGATGTCATGAGGTGATGTCATGAGGAGTGATGTCATGAGAGGTGATGTCATGAGAGGTGATGTCATGAGGTGATCATGAGGTGATGTCAGGGAGGTGATGTCATGAGAGGTGATGTCATGAAGAGGTGATGTCATGAGGTGATGTCATGAGGAGGTGATGTCATAAGAAAATGATATCATGAAATGATGTCATGAGGAGGTGATATAATACAGAGGTGATGTCATGAGGTGATGTCATGAGTTGATGTCATGAGATGATGTCAGGAAGTGATGTCATAAAAAGGTGATGTCTTGAGGAGGTGATGTCATGAGTTGATGTCATGAAGAGGTGATGTCATGAGGTTATGTCATGAAGAAGTGATATCATGAAAGGGTGACATCATGAAGTGATGTAATGAGGAGCTGATGACATGAGAAGGTGATGTCATCAGGAAGTGATGTCATGAGAAGGTGATGTCATGAGGAGTGATGTCATGAGGAGGTCATGTCATGAGGTGATGTCATGAGGAGGTGATGTCATGAGGAGGTGATGTCATGAGGTGATGTCATGAGGTGATGATGTCATGAGGATGTCATGAGGAGGTGATGTGAGGTGATGTCATGAGGAGGTGATGTCATGAGGTGGTGATGTCATGAGGTGATGTCATGAGAAGTGATGTCATGAGGAGGTGATGTCATGAGAATGATGTCATGGGGTGATGTCATGAGGAGGTGATGTCATGAGTGATGTCATGGAGGTGATGTCAGGAGAGGTGATGTCAGAAGTGATGTCATGAGGAGGTGATGTCATGAAGTGATGTCATGAGGAAGGTGATGTCATGAAGGTGATGTCATGAGAGGTGATGTCATGAGGAGTGATGTCATGAGGTGATGTGAGGAGGTGATGTCATGAAGTGATGTCATGGGGTGATGTCATGAGGTGATGTCAGAGGTGATGTCAAAAGGTGATGTCATGAGGTGATGTGAGGTGATGTCAGGAAGTGATGTCATGAGGAGGTGATGTTGAGGTGATGTCATGAGGAGGTGATGTCATGAGTGATGTCATGAGGTGATGTCATGAGAAGGTGATGTCATGAGGTGATGTGAGGAGGTGATGTCATGAGGAGGTGATGTGAGGTGATGTCATGAGGAGGATGTCATGAGGTGATGTCATGAGGAGGTGATGTCATGGAGTGATGTCATGAGGTGATGTCAGAGGTGATGTCAGAGGTGATGTCATGAGGTGATGTCATGAGTGATGTCATGAGGATGTGATGTCATGAGGTGATGTCAGAGGTGATGTCATGAGTGATGTCATGAGGTGGTGATGTCATGAGGTGATGTCATGAGGAGGTGATATCATGAGGTGATGTCAGGAAGTGATGTCAAGGAGGTGATGTCAGGGAGGTGATGTCATGAGGAAGTGATGTCATGAGGAAGTGATGTCATGAAAGGTGATGTCATGAGGAGGTGATGTCATGAGAATGATGTCATGAGGATGTCATGAGGTGTCATGAGGAGGTGATGTCATGAGAAGTGATGTCATGAGGTGATGTCATGAGGTGATGTGAGGAGGTGATGTGAGGAGGTGATGTCATAAAGGTGATGTCATGAAAGTGATGTCATGAGGTGATGTCATGAGGTGATGATGTCATGAAGTGATGTCATGAGGAGTGATGTCATGAGAAGATGTCATGAGGAGGTGATGTCAAGGAGGTGATGTCATAAGGTGATGTCATGAAAGTGATGTCATGATGTCATGAGAAGGTGATGTCATGAGGTGATGTCATGAGGAGGTGATGTCATGAGAGGTGATGTGAGGAGGTGATGTGATGTCATGAGTGATGTCATGAGGAGTGATGTCATGAAGGTGATGTCATGAGGAGGTGATATGAGGAGGTGATGTCATGAGGTGATGTCATGAGAGGTGATGTCATGAGATGTCATGAGAGGTGATGTCATGAGGTGATGTGATGTCATGAGAGGTGATGTCATGAGGAGGATGTCATGAGAAGTGATGTCATGAAAGTGATGTCATGAGGTGATGTCATGAGGTGATGTGAGGTGATGTGAGGAGGTGATGTGAGAGGTGATGTCATGAGTGATGTCATGAGAAGATGTCATGAGGTGTCATGAGGAGGTGATGTCAAAGGTGATGTCATGAGAATGATGTCATGAGGTGATGTCATGAGGAGGTGATGGGAGGTGATGTCATGAGGTGATGTCATGAGAAGTGATGTCAGGAGGAGGTGATGTTGAGGTGATGTCATAAAGGTGATGTCATGAGGATGTGATGTCATGAAGTGATGTCAGGAGGTGATGTCATGAGTGATGTCATGTGATGTCATGAGGAGGTGATGTCAAAAGGTGATGTCATGAGGAGGTGATGTGAGGTGATGTGAGGTGATGTCATGTGGTGATGTCATGAGGAGTGATGTCATGGAGGTGATGTCATAAGGTGATGTCATGAGTGATGTCATGAGAAGGTGATGTCATGAGGTGATGTCATGAGAGGTGATGTCATGGGGTGATGTCATGGGGTGATGTCATGAGAAGATGTCATGAGAGGTGATGTCATGAGGAGGTGTCATGAGGTGATGTGATGTCATGGGTGATGTCATGAGGAGATGTCATGAGGAGGTGATGTCATGAGATGTCATGAGGTGATGTCATGAGGTGTCATGAGGTGATGTCATGAGGAGGTGATGTCATGAGGTGATGTCATGGGTGATGTCATGAGGAGGTGATGTCATGAGGAGATGTCATGAGGTGATGTCATGGGTGATGTCATGAGGTGTGATGTCATGGGTGATGTCATGAGGAGGATGTCATGAGGAAGTGATGTCATGAGGATGTCATGGTGATGTCATGAGTGATGTCAGGAGAGGTGATGTCATGAGGTGATGTGAGGTGATGTCAGAAGTGATGTCATGAGATGTCATGAGAAGGTGATGTCAGAAGGTGATGTCAGGAGGAGGTGATGTGATGTCATGAAGGTGATGTCATGAGAAGGTGATGTCATGAAAAAATTTCATGAGGTCATGTCATGAGCAGGTGATGTCATGAGGTGATGATGTCATGAGGAAGTGATGTCATGAGAAGATGTCATGAGAAGGTGATGTCATGAAGGTGATGTCATGAGGTGATGTCATGAGGATGTCATGAGGAGGTGATGATGAGGTGATGTCATGAGGTGATGTCATGAGGAGGTGATGTCATGAGAGGTGATGTCAGGAGGTGATGTCATGAGGAGGTGATGAGGTGATGTCATGAAAATGATGTCATGAGGTGATGTCATGAAGGTGATGTCATGAGGAGGTGATGTCATGAGGAGGTGATGTCAAAAGGTGATGTCATGAGGTGGTGATGTCATGAGGTGATGTGAGGTGATGTCATGTGGTGATGTCATGAGGAGTGATGTCATGGAGGTGATGTCATAAGGTGATGTCATGAGTGATGTCATGAGAAGGTGATGTCATGAGGTGATGTCATGAGAGGTGATGTCATGGGTGATGTCATGGGTGATGTCATGAGAAGATGTCATGAGAGGTGATGTCATGAGGAGATGTCATGAGGTGATGTGAGGTGATGTCAGGTGATGTCATGAGGAGGTGATGTCATGGAGGTGATGTCATGAGGAAGTGATGTCTTGAGAAGGTGATGTCATGAGAAGGTGATGTCATGAGGAGATTTCATAAGAAAGTCATGTCATGAGAGGTGTTGTTATGAGGAGATTTCATGAGGACGTCAGGTCATGAGAAAGTGATGTCCTGAGAACATGGTATCATGAGGACGTGATGTCATGAGAAAATTTTGTCATGAGTAAGTGATGTGATGATGAGGTGATGACAGCAGGAGGTTATGTCA
Organism: Saguinus midas; assembly: GCA_021498475.1. NCBI lineage: Eukaryota > Metazoa > Chordata > Mammalia > Primates > Cebidae > Saguinus > Saguinus midas. The sequence goes on along the minus strand of JAKFGQ010000045.1, from coordinate 29,462 downwards.
TGAGGTGATGTCATGAGGAGGTGATGTCACGAGAAGTTGATGTCATGAGGAGTGATGTCATGAGGAAATTTCATGAGGAATTCATGTCATGAGGTGGTGATGTCATGAGACAGTGATTTCATGAGGAAGTGATGTCATGAGAAGGATGTCATGAGGTGTGATGTCATGAGGAGGTGATGATGAGGTGATGTCATGAGTGATGTCATGAGGTGATGTCAAGGAGTGATGTCATGAAAATGATGTCATGAGGAGGTGATGGAGGTGATGTCATGAAAGTGATGTCATGGGTGATGTCATGAGGAGGTGATGTCATGAGGAGATGTCATCAGGAATTGATGTCATGAGGAGGTGATGTCATGAGGAGGTGATGATGTCATGAGGTGATGTCAAGGTGATGTCATGAGGATGTGATGTCATGGGTGATGTCATGGAAGGTGATGTCATGATGATGTCATGAAAATGATGTCATGAGGTGATGTCATGAAAATGATGTCATGAGGAGGTGTCATGAGGTGATATGAGGAGGTGATGTGATGTCATGAGAAGGATGTCATGAGGAAGTGATGTCATGAGGTGATGTCAAGGTGATGTCATGAGGATGTCATGAGGAAGTGATGTCAAGAGGTGATGTCATGATGATGTCATGAGGAGATGTCATGAGAAGGATGTCATGAGGTGATATGAGGTGATGTCATGAGGAGTGATGTCATGAGGAGTGATGTCATGAAAGTGATGTCATGAGGTGATGTCATGAGTGATGTCATGAGTGATGTCATGGGAAGTGATGTCATGGAGGTGATGTCATGAGGAGGATGTCATGAGAAGGTGATGTCATGAGAGGTGATGTCAAAGGTGATGTCAGAAGGTGATGTCATGGGTGATGTCATGAGAGATGTCATGAGGAGGTGATGGAGGTGATGTCATGAGTGATGTCATGAGAGGTGATGTCATGAGGTGATGTCATGAAAATGATGTCATGAGGAAGTGATGTCATGAGGAGGTGATGTCATGAGATGTGATGTCATGAGAAGTGATGTCATGAGGATGATGTCATGAAGGTGATGTCATGGAGGTGATGTCAGAAGTGATGTCATGAGGATGTCATGAAGAGGTGATGTCAGGAGTGATGTCATGATGATGTCATGATGTCATGAGGAGTGATGTCATGGTGAGGTGATGTCAAGGAGGTGATGTCATGAGGTGATATCATGAGGTGATGTCATGGAGGTGATGTCATGGTGATGTCATGAGGAAGTGATGTCATGTGATGTCATGAGAAATGATGTCATGAAAATGATGTCATGAAAATGATGTCATGAAAGTGATGTCATGGGGTGATGTCATGAGAGGATGTCATGAGAGTGATGTCATGGTGAGGTGATGTGAGGTGATGTCATGTGGAGGTGATGTCATGAAAATGATGTCATGGAGGTGATGTCATAGGTGATGTCATGGAGTGATGTCATGGTGAGGTGATGTCATGAGGTGATGATGTCATGGAGGTGATGTCATGAGAAGGTGATGTCAGGAGGTGATGTCATGAAAATGATGTCATGAGGATGTCATGAGGATGTCATGAGGAGGTGATGAGGAGGTGATGAGGAGGTGATGTCATGAGAAGGTGATGTCATGGAGGTGATGTCATGAGGATGATGTCATGAGGATGTCATGAGGTGATGTGATGAGGTGATGTCATGATGTCATGAGGAGATGTCATGAGGTGATGATGTCATGAGGAGGATGTCATGAGAAGGTGATGTCATGTGGAGGTGATGTCATGAGGAAGATGTCATGAGGTGATATCATGAGGTGATGATGTCATGAGGAGGTGATGTGAGGTGATGTCATGAAGGTGATGTCAAGGAGGTGATGTCATGAGAAGGTGATGTCATGAGGTGATGTCATGAGGATGTCATGAGGAGGTGATGTCATGAGGAGGTGATGTCATGAAGGTGATGTCATGAGTGATGTCATGAGGAGGTGATGTCAGGAGGTGATGTCATGAGGTGATGTGAGGTGATGTCATAAAAGTGATGTCATGAGGTGATGTCATGAGAAGGTGATGTCATGAGGTGATGTCATGAGGTGATGTCATGAAGGTGATGTCATGGGAGGTGATGTCATGAGGAGGTGATGTGATGTCATGAGGTGATATGAGGTGATGTCATGAAAATGATGTCATGAGGTGATGTGAGGAGGTGATGTCATGAGGTGATGTGATGAGGTGATGTCATGAGGTGATGATGTCATGAGGAAGGTGATGTCATGAGAAGTGATGTCATGAGGAGGTGATGTCATGAGAAGTGATGTCATGAGGTGATGATGTCATGAGGTGATGTGAGGAGGTGATGTCATGAGGTGATGTGAGGTGATGTCAAAAGGTGATGTCAGGTGATGTCATGGGGTGATGTCATGAGGTGATCATGAGGTGATGTCATGGAGGTGATGTCATGAGAGTGATGTCATGAAGGTGATGTCATGAGGTGATGTCATGAGGAGTGATGTCATGAGAAGTGATGTCATGAGGTGATGTCATGAGGTGATGTCAGAAGTGATGTCATGGGTGATGTCATGAGGATGTGATGTCATGAGGTGATGTCATGAGGTGATGTCATGATGTCATGAGAGATGTCATGAGGTGATGTCATGGTGAGGTGATGTCATGTGATGTCATGAGAGGTGATGTCATGGGATGATGTCATGAGAGGTGATGTCATGGTGATGTCATGGGAAGTGATGTCATGAGGTGATGTCATGAGGAAGGTGATGTCATGAGGATGTCATGAGAAGATGTCATGAGGTGATATGAGGTGATGTCATGGTGAGGTGATGTCATGATGTCATGAGGTGATGTCATGAGGTGATGATGTCATGAAAAGTGATGTCATAAAGGTGATGTCATGGAGGTGATGTCATGAAAAGTGATGTCATGATGATGTCATGAGAAATGATGTCATGAGGAAGGTGATGTCATGGAGGATGTGATGTCATGAGTGATGTCATGAGGAGGATGTCATGAAATGATGTCATGAGGTGATGTCATGGTGAGGTGATGTCATGGAGGTGATGTCATGAAAAGGTGATGTCATGAAAAGTGATGTCATGAGAGATGTCATGAGGATGATGTCATGAGAAGGTGATGTCATGAGGTGATGTCATGAGAAGTGATGTCATGGTGAGGTGATGTGAGGTGATGTCAAGGAGTGATGTCATGAGGTGATGATGAGGAGGTGATCATGAGGTGATGTCATGAAGGTGATGTCATGAGTGATGTCATGAGTGATGTCAGGAGGTGATGTCATGAGGAGATGTCATGAGAGGTGATGTCATGAGGAAGGTGATGTCATGAGGTGATGTCATGAGTGATGTCATGATGTCATGAGGTGTGATGTCATGAGGATGTCATGAGGATGTCATGAAATGATGTCATGAGGAGGTGATGTCAAAGGTGATGTCAGAAGTGATGTCATGAGTGATGTCATGAGGATGTCATGAGGTGTGATGTCATGAGGTGATGTCAGAAGGTGATGTCATGAGGATGTCATGAGGAGGTGATGTCATGAGAGTGATGTCATGAGAAGTGATGTCATGAAGTGATGTCATGAAGGTGATGTCATGAGGTGATGTCATGAGGTGATGGGAGGTGATGTCATGAAAGTGATGTCATGATGATGTCATGGAGTGATGTCATGAGTGATGTCATGAGAGGTGATGTCATGAGGTGATGTCATAAGGTGATGTCATGAGAAGTGATGTCATGATGTCATGAAAGGTGATGTCATGGTGAGGTGATGTGATGAGGTGATGTCATGAGGAGGATGTCATGAGAGGTGATGTCATGATGATGTCATGAAAGTGATGCCATGAGGTGATGTCATGAGGAGGTGATGTCATGAAAAGTTGATGTCATGAGGAGGTGAAGTGTTGAGGTGATGTCATGAGGTGATGTCATGTGATGTCATGAGAAGATGTCATGAGAAGGTGATGTCATGAGGTGAAGTCATGAGAAGGTGATGTGATGAGGAGATGATGTCACAAGAAGGTGATGTAATAAGGTTTTGTCATTAGGAGTTGATGTCATGAGCAGGTGATGTCGTGAGGAGGTGATGTGAGGTGATGTGAGAGGTGATGTCAGAAGGTGATGTCATGGAGGTGATGTCATGGAGAGGTGATGTCATGAGGAGGTGATGTCATGAGGAAATGATGTCATGAGAATGATATCATGAGGAGGTGATGTCATGAGGATGTGATGTCATGAGAAGGTGATGTCATGAGGTGTGATGTCATGAGGAGGTGATGTCATGAGAAGGTGATGTCATGAGGATGTCATGAGGTGATGTTGAGGAGGTGATGTGATGTCATGAGGATGATGTCATGAGGTGATGTCAGGAGGTGATGTCATGAGAAGGTGATGTCATGAGGTGATGTCAGAGGTGATGTCAGGAGGTGATGTCATGAGGAGGTGATGTCATGATGATGTCATGGGGTGATGTCATGATGATGTCATGGAGTGATGTCATGAGATGTCATGAGGAGGTGATATGAGGAGGTGATGTCATGAGGAAGTGATGTCATGAGTGATGTCAGGAGTGATGTCAGAAGTGATGTCATGTGATGTCATGAAATGATGTCATGAGGTGATCATGAGGAGGTGATATGAGGAGGTGATGTGAGGAGGTGATGTCATGAGAGGTGATGTGAGAGGTGATGTCAGGAGAGGTGATGTCATGAGGTGTGATGTCATGAGGTGATGTGAGAGGTGATGTCAAGGAGGTGATGTCAAGGAGGTGATGTCATGAGGAGGTGATGTCATGAGGTGTGATGTCATGAGAAGTGATGTCATGAGAGGTGATGTCATGGAGGTGATGTCAAAAGGTGATGTCATGGGGTGATGTCATGAAGGTGATGTCAAGGAGGTGATGTCATGAGATGATGTCATGAGTGATGTCATGAGGAGGTGATGATGTCATGATGATGTCATGAGGAGTGATGTCATGAAGGTGATGTCATGAGGAGGTGATGATGAGGTGATGTCATGAGATGATGTCATGAGGATGTCATGAGGATGATGTCATGAGGTGATGATGTCATGGGAAGTGATGTCATGATGTCATGAGAGGTGATGTCATGAGAATGATGTCATGGGGTGATGTCATGAGGTGATGATGTCATGGGAGGTGATGTCATAAAAGGTGATGTCATGATGATGTCATGAAATGATGTCATGATGTCATGAGGAGGTGATGTCATGAGGAGGTGATGTGAGGAGGTGATGTGAGGTGATGTCATAAAAGTGATGTCATGAGAGGTGATGTCATGAGAAGGTGATGTCATGAGGTGATGTCATGAAGGTGATGTCATGAGGATGTCATGAGTGATGTCATGAGATGTCATGAGGTGTGATGTCATGAGGTGATGTCATGAGGATGATGTCATGAGATGTCATGAGGAGTGATGTCATGAGGAGGTGATGTCAGGGAGGTGATGTCAAGAGGTGATGTCATGAGGATGATGTCATGAGGTGATGTCATGAAGTGATGTCAGGAGGATGTCATGAGATGTCATGAGGAGTGATGTCATGAGAGTGATGTCATGAGGAGGTGATGGGAGGTGATGTCATGGAGGTGATGTCATGGGAAGTGATGTCATGATGATGTCATGAAAGTGATGTCATGAGGAGTGATGTCATGATGATGTCATGATGTCATGAGATGATGTCATGAGGTGATGTCATGAGGTGATGTCATAGGTGATGTCATGAGTGATGTCAGGAGGAGGTGATGTCATGAGAGGTGATGTCATGAAGGTGATGTCATGAGGTGATGTCATAGGTGATGTCATGATGACATGAAAAGCTGATGTCATAAGGTGATGTCATGAGGTGATGTCATGAAGGTGATGTCATGAGAAGTGATGTCAGAGGTGATGTCAAGGTGATGTCATGAGGGTGATGTCATGAGGTGATGTCATGAGAAGTGATGTCAGGAGGTGATGTCATGAGGAAGTGATGTCATGAGGTGATGTCATGAGGATGTCATGAAAAGGTGATGTCATGAGGTGATGTCATGAAGGTGATGTCATGATGTCATGAAGTGATGTCATGAGGTGATGTCATGAGGTGATGATGTCATGAGGAGGTGATGTTGAGGTGATGTCATGAGAAGTGATGTCATGAGGTGATGTTGAGGAGGTGATGAGGTGATGTCAGGTGATGTCATGTGATGTCATGAGATGTCATGAGGTGGTGATGTCATGATGTTATGAGGAGGTGATAACATGAGGTGATGTCATGAGAAGGTGATGTCATGAAAAGTTGGTCATGAAAAGGAGATGTCATGAGGAGGTGATGTCATGATAAGGTGATGTCATGAGGAGGTGATGTCATGAGAAGATGATGTCATGAGGTGATGTCATGAGGACATGATGTCATGAGGTGATGTCAAGAGGTGATGTCATGAGGAAGGTGATGTCATGATGTCATGAAAAGGTGATGTCAGAAGTGATGTCATGATGTGATGTCATGAGGTGATCATGAGGAGGTGATCATGAGGAGGTGATGAGGAGGTGATGATGTCATGAAAGGTGATGTCATGAGAAGTGATGTCATGAGGATGATGTCATGAAAGTGATGTCATGAGGAGGTGATGTCATGAGGTGATGTCATGAGGTGATCATGAGGTGATGATGTCATGAGGATGTCATGAGGAGATGTCATGAGAGTGATGTCATGGAGTGATGTCATGAAAGGTGATGTCATGAGAAGGTGATGTCATGTGAGGTGATGTCATGAGAGGTGATGTCATGAGAAGTGATGTCATGGAGGTGATGTCATGAGGTGATGTCATGAGGTGATGTCATGAAAGTGATGTCATGAGGAGGTGATCATGAGGTGATGTCATGGGATGATGTCATGAGATGTCATGAGGTGTGATGTCATGAGGAGGTGATGTCATGGAAGTGATGTCATGTGATGTCATGAAAAGGTGATGTCATGAGGAGGTGATGTCATGAGGAGGTGATGTCATGAGGAGATGTCATGAGAAGGTGATGTCATGTGATGTCATGATGATGTCATGAGATGTCATGAGGTGATGTGATGTCATGAAGTGATGTCATGGGAGGTGATGTCATGGTGATGTCATGATGTGATGTCATGAGAAGTGATGTCAGAGGTGATGTCATGAGGATGTCATGGTGATGTCATGAGGAGGTGATGTCATGAGGATGTCATGAGAAGTGATGTCATGAGGTGTGATGTCATGAGGAGGTGATGTCAGGAGGTGATGTCATAAAAGGTGATGTCATGTGGTGATGTCATGAGGTGATGTCATGAAGTGATGTCATGAGGAGATGTCATGAGAAGTGATGTCATGAGGTGATGTGAGGTGATGTCAGGAAGTGATGTCATGGGTGATGTCATGAGGTGGTGATGTCATGAGAAGTGATGTCATGTGGTGATGTCATGAGGAGGTGATGATGTCATGAGGTGATGTCATGAGGAAGTGATGTCATGAGGAGGTGATGTTGAGGTGATGTCATGATGATGTCATGGAGGATGTGATGTCATGAGGAGGTGATGTCATGAAGTGATGTCATGAGGAGGTGATGTGAGGTGATGTCAAGGTGATGTCATGAAGATGATGTCATGAGTGATGTCAGAGGTGATGTCATGGAGGTGATGTCATGTGATGTCATGAGGTGATGTCATGAGGTGATGTCATGGAGTGATGTCATGAGATGTCATGAGGATGATGTCATGAGGAGGTGATGTCATGATGATGTCATGATGATGTCATGAGGAGGTGATGATGTCATGAAAAGGTGATGTCAAGGAGGTGATGTCATGAGGTGATGTGAGGAGGTGATGATGTCATGGTGAGGTGATGTCATGAGAAGGTGATGTCATGAAAGTGATGTCATGTGAGGTGATGTCATGAGGAGATGTCATGAGAAGTGATGTCATGAGTGATGTCAGGAGGATGTCATGAGTGATGTCATGAGGAGTGATGTCAGAGGTGATGTCAGGTGATGTCATGGTGATGTCATGAGGTGATGATGTCATGGTGATGTCAAGGTGATGTCATGAAGTGATGTCATGATGATGTCATGGAGTGATGTCATGAGGTGATGTGAGGAGGTGATGTCAAGGTGATGTCATGGGTGATGTCATGAGGAGTGATGTCATGAAAAGGTGATGTCATGAGGATGTCATGAGGAGGTGATGTGAGGTGATGTCATAAGGTGATGTCATGATGTGATGTCATGAGTGATGTCATGAGGTGATGTCATGAGAGATGTCATGAGGTGATGTTGAGGTGATGTCATGATGATGTCATGAGGAAGTGATGTCATGAGGAGGTGATGTCATGAGGTGATGTCATGGAGGTGATGTCATGAGAAGGTGATGTCATGAGGAGGTGATGTCATGAGGTGATGTCATGGAGTGATGTCATGAGGTGATGTCATGAGGTGATGTCATGAGGAGTGATGTCATGAGGAGGTGATGTCATGAGGTGATGTGAGGAGGTGATGTCATGAAAAGGTGATGTCATGAGAGGTGATGTCAGGAAGTGATGTCAGAGGTGATGTCAGGAGGTGATGTCATGATGATGTCATGAAAGGTGATGTCATGAGGTGATGTCATGAGGATGTCATGAGGGTGATGTCATGAGGTGATGATGTCATGAGAAGTGATGTCATGAGGAGGTGATGTTGAGGTGATGTCATGAGAAGTGATGTCATGAGGTGATGTCACAGGAGGTGATGTCATGAGGTGGTGATGTCATGAGAGGTGATGTCAGAGTGATGTCATGAAGGTGATGTCATGAGGTGATGTCATAAAAGGTGATGTCATGAGTGATGTCAGAGGTGATGTCAGAGGTGATGTCATGAGTGATGTCATGAAGGTGATGTCATGAGAAGTGATGTCATAAGGTGATGTCATAGGTGATGTCATGAGTGATGTCATGAGTGATGTCATGGGAGGTGATGTCATGGAAGTGATGTCATGAGGATGTCATGAGTGATGTCAGGAGTGATGTCATGAGGTGATGTCAAAGGTGATGTCATGAGAGGATGTCATGAGGTGGTGATGTCATGGTGAGGTGATGTCATGAGGTGATGTTGAGGTGATGTCAAAGGTGATGTCATAAAAGTGATGTCATGAGGTGATGTCATGGTGATGTCATGAGGTGATGTCATGAGGTGATGTGAGGTGATGTCAGAAGGTGATGTCATGAAGGTGATGTCATGAGGTGATGATGTCATGAGGTGATGTCATGAGGTGATGTCAAAAGGTGATGTCATGAAAGGTGATGTCATGAAGGTGATGTCATGAGTGATGTCATGAGGAGTGATGTCATGAGGTGATGTCATGAGGAGGTGATGTTGAGGTGATGTCATAAGGTGATGTCATGAGGTGATGTCATGAGGAGGTGATGTCATGAGGTGGTGATGTCATGAGGAGGTGATGTCATGAGGATGATGTCATGAGGAGGTGATGAGGAGGTGATGTGATGTCATGAGAGTGATGTCATGGAGGTGATGTCATGAGGATGTCATGGGGATGATGTCATGGAGGTGATGTCAAAGGTGATGTCAGGGAGGTGATGTCATGAGAAGTGATGTCATGGGTGATGTCATGGTGAGGTGATGTCATGAGGTGATGTGAGGTGATGTCAGGAAGTGATGTCATGGTGAGGTGATGTCATAAAAGTGATGTCATGAGTGATGTCAGGAGGTGATGTCATGATGTCATGAGGAAGTGATGTCATGGATGATGTCATGAGGTGATCATGAGGAGGTGATGTGATGTCATGAGAAGTGATGTCATGTGATGTCATGGAAGTGATGTCAGGGAGGTGATGTCATGAGGAAGTGATGTCATGGGTGATGTCATGGAGGTGATGTCATGGAGGTGATGTCATGAGAAGGTGATGTCATGAGGTGATGTCATGAGGAAGTGATGTCATAAGGAGGTGATGTCATGAGGTGATGTCATGAGGTGATGTCATGAGGAGGTGATGTCATGAGGAGGTGATGTCATGAGGTGATGTTGAGGTGATGTCATGATGTCATGAAGGTGATGTCATGAGATGTCATGAGAATGTGATGTCATGAGGATGTCATGAGAGGTGATCATGAGGTGATGATGTCATGAGAAGTGATGTCATGAGAAGGTGATGTCATGAGAAGTGATGTCATGGGATGTCATGAGGTGATGATGTCATGAAGGTGATGTCATGAGGATGTGATGTCATGAATGATGTCATGAGGTGGTGATGTCATGAGATGTCATGAGGTGATGTGATGTCATGAGAGGTGATGTCATGAGAGTGATGTCATGAGGAGGATGTCATGAGGAGGTGATGTCATGAGTGATGTCATGAGATGTCATGAGAAGTGATGTCAGGAGGTGATGTGATGATGTCATGGTGAGGTGATGTGAGGTGATGTCATGAGGAGGTGATGTCATGAGGTGATGATGTCATGAGAGATGTCATGAGAGGTGATGTCATGAGATGTCATGAGGTGGTGATGTCATGGAGGTGATGTGATGTCATGAATGATGTCATGAGGGTGATGTCATGAGGAGGTGATGTCATGGGTGATGTCATGAGGATGTCATGAGAAGTGATGTCATGAGGTGATGATGTCATGAGAGGTGATGTCATGAAGAGGTGATGTCATGAGAAATGATGTCATGAGGTGATGTCATGAGGTGATGTGAGGTGATGTGATGTCATGAGAAGATGTCATGAGGAGGTGATGAGGAGGTGATGTCATGAAAGGTGATGTCATGAGGTGATCATGAGGAGGTGATGATGTCATGGAGGTGATGTGATGATGTCATGGGAAGTGATGTCATGAGGTGATGTCATGAAGTGATGTCATGAGGATGTGATGTCATGAGTGATGTCATGAGGAGGATGTCATGAGATGTCATGAGAAGTGATGTCATGGGTGATGTCATGGTGAGGTGATGTCATGGTGAGGTGATGTGGAGGTGATGTCATAAAAGGTGATGTCAGAAGTGATGTCAGGAGGTGATGTCATGAGGAGGTGATGTCATGAGGAGGTGATCATGAGGAGGTGATGTCATGAGGTGATGTCATGGGTGATGTCATGAGGAAGTGATGTCATGATGTCATGAGAGGTGATGTCATGAGGAGGTGATGTCATGAGGTGATGTCATGAGGAGTGATGTCATGAGAAGTGATGTCATGAGGATGATGTCATGAGGTGATGTCATGAGTGATGTCAGGAGGTGATGTCATGAGAGGTGATGTCATGAGGTGATGTCATGAGGAGGTGTCATGAGGAGGTGATGTCAGAAGGTGATGTCATGAGGAGTGATGTCATGATGTCATGAGTGATGTCATGAGGAGGTGATGTTGAGGAGGTGATGTCATGAGGTGATGTCATGAGGAGGTGATGTTGAGGAGGTGATGTCATGAGTGATGTCATGAGAGGTGATGTCATGGGAGGTGATGTCATGAAGTGATGTCATGATGATGTCATGGAGTGATGTCATGAGGCAGTGTAGTCATGGGGTGATGGCATGAGGAATTGATGTCATGAGAAGGTGATGTCATGAGAAGATGATGTCATGAGGAGGTGATGTCATGAGGAGGTGATGTCATGATGTCATGAGAGGATGTCATGAGGAGGATGTCATGGGGTGATGTCATGAGAAGTGATGTCATGGTGATGTCATGAGATGTCATGAGGATGATGTCATGAGGTGATGTGAGGAGGTGATGTCATGAGGTGATGTCATGAGGAGGTGATGTCATGAGGAGGTGATGTCATGAGAAAGTGATGTCATGAGAAGGTGATGTCATGAGGTGATGTCATGAGGAGGTGATTTCATGATGTGATGTCATTGGGAGGTGATGTCATGAGGATGTCATGAGTGATGTCATGAGAAGTGATGTCATGAGGTGATGTCATGGTGATGTCATGAGGAGTGATGTCAGGAGGTGATGTCATGAGGAGTGATGTCATGAGGATGATGTCATGAAATGATGTCATGAGGTGATGATGAGGTGATGTCATGATGTCATGAGAGGTGATGTCATGGGGTGATGTCATGAGAAGGTGATGTCATGAGGATGTGATGTCATGAGAAGGTGATGTCATGAGGTGATGTCATGGAGGTGATGTCATGAGGTGATGTCATGAGAGGTGATGTCATGAGAGGTGATGTCATGAGAAGATGTCATGAGGTGATCATGAGGTGATGTGATGTCATGAGGAAGATGTCATGAGGTGGTGATGTCATGAGGTGATCATGAGGTGATGTCAGGGGAGGTGATGTCATGAGTGATGTCATGTGATGTCATGATGTCATGGGAAGTGATGTCAGGAGTGATGTCATGATGATGTCATGAAGTGATGTCATAAGGAGTGATGTCATGAGGATGTCATGGGGTGATGTCATGGGTGAGGTGATGTCATGAGGTGATGTTGAGGTGATGTCAAGGTGATGTCATGATGTGATGTCATGAAGTGATGTCATGAAGGTGATGTCATGAGGATGATGTCATGAGGAGGTGATGTCATGAGGATGATGTCATGGAGGTGATGTCATGAGGAGGTGATGATGTCATGAGGTGATGTCATGAGGTGTGATGTCATGAGGAGTGATGTCATGAGAAGGTGATGTCATAAGGTGATGTCATGAGGATGTGATGTCATGAGGTGATGTCATGAGGAGTGATGTCATGAGGATGTCATGAGGTGTGATGTCATGAGGTGTGATGTCATGAGAGGTGATGTCATGGGAGGTGATGTCATGAGAAATGATGTCATGGGGTGATGTCATGAAGGTGATGTCAGAGGTGATGTCATGAGAGATGTCATGAGGTGATGATGAGGTGATGTCATAGGTGATGTCATGAGGAGATGTCATGAGGTGATGATGTCATGAGGAGGTGATATCATGAGGTGATGTCATGAGAGGATGTCATGGGAAGTGATGTCATGGGGTGATGTCATAAGGAGTGATGTCATGAAGAGGTGATGTCATGAGGATGATGTCATGAGGTGATGTCACAGGAGGTGATGTCATGAAATGATGTCATGAGGAAGATGTCATGAGAGTGATGTCATGTGATGTCATGAGGTGATGTCATAAAAGGTGATGTCATGAAGGTGATGTCATGAGGAGGTGATATCATGAGGTGATGTCATGAGAAGTGATGTCATGATGATGTCATGAGGTGGTGATGTCATGAGAAGTTGATGTCATGTGGTAAGGTCATGAGGAGGTGACATCATGAGGAGGTGACGTCATGAGGAGGTGATGTCATGAGGTGATGTTATGAGGAAGTCATGTCATTTGGAGGTGATTTCATGAGGAGGTGATATCATAAGGAGGTAATGTCATGGGGTGATGTTATGAGGAAGTAATGTCATAAGAAGGTGGTGTCATGAAAAGGTGATGTCATAATTAGGTGATGTAATGAGGAGGTGATTTCATGAGAAAGTGATGTCATGAGGTGATGTCATAAGGCAGTGTTGTCATGAGGAGGATGTCATGAGGATGATGTCATGAGGATGTCATGAGGAAGTGATGTCATGAAGGTGATGTCATGAGATGTCATGAGTGATGTCATGAGGTGATGTCATGATGTGATGTCATGAGATGTGATGTCATGAGGTGATGTCATGAAAGTGATGTCATGAGAGGTGATGTCAGGAGTGATGTCATGATGTGATGTCATGAAATGATGTCATGAGGAAGTGATGTCATGAGGATGTCATGAGGTGTGATGTCATGAGGATGTCATGGGAGGTGATGTCAGAAGTGATGTCATGAGGAAGGTGATGTCATGAGGTGATGTCATGAGAGGTGATGTCATGAGAAATGATGTCATGAGGTGATGTCATGAGAAGGTGATGTCAAGGAGGTGATGTCATGAAGAGGTGATGTCATGAGGAGGTGATGTCAAGGTGATGTCATAGGAGGTGATGTCATGATGTCATGAGGAAGATGTCATGAGGTGATGTGAGGTGATGTGATGTCATGAAGTGATGTCATAAAAGGTGATGTCATAAAAGGTGATGTCATGAGGTGATATCATGAGGTGATGTCATGAGAAGTGATGTCATGATGATGTCATGAGGTGGTGATGTCATGAAAGTGATGTCATGAGGATGTCATGAGGAGGTGATCATGAGGAGGTGATGTCATGAGGAGGTGATGTCATGAGGTGATGTCATGAGGAAGTGATGTCAAGGAGGATGTCATGAGGAGTGATGTCAAGGAGGTGATGTCATGGGGTGATGTCATGAGGAAGTGATGTCATGAAGGTGATGTCATGAGGTGATGTCATGAGGTGATGTCATGAGGAGGTGATGTCATGAAAGTGATGTCATGAGGTGATGTCATAAGGAGGTGATGTCATGAGGAGGATGTCATGAGGATGATGTCATGAGGATGTCATGAGGAAGTGATGTCATGAAGGTGATGTCATGAGATGTCATGAGTGATGTCATGAGGTGATGGAGGTGATGTCATAAGGAGGTGATGTCATGAGGTGATGTCATGAAAGTGATGTCATGAGAGGTGATGTCAGGAGTGATGTCATGATGTGATGTCATGAAATGATGTCATGAGGAAGTGATGTCATGAGGATGTCATGAGAAGGTGATGTCAGAGGTGATGTCAAGAGGTGATGTCATGAGATGTCATGAGGATGTCATGGTGATGTCATGGTGATGTCATGGTGAGGTGATGTGATGTCATGAGGTGATGTGATGTCATGAGGTGATGATGTCATGATGTCATGAGGTGATGTGAGGTGATGTGAGGAGGTGATCATGAGGTGATGATGTCATGAGGTGATGTCATGAGGAGGTGATGTCATGAGAAGTGATGTCAGAGGTGATGTCATGAGGTGATGTCAGGTGATGTCATGAGAAGTGATGTCAAGGAGGTGATGTCATGAGGTGATCATGAGAGGTGATGTCATGAAGGTGATGTCATGAAGTGATGTCATGAGGAGGTGATGATGAGGTGATGTCATGAGGTGATGTCATGAGGAGGTGATGTCATGAGGATGTCATGAGGTGATGTCATGAGAGGTGATGTCATGAGGTGATGTCATGAGGAGGTGATGTCATGAGAAGTGATGTCATGAGAGTGATGTCATGAGGTGATGTGAGGAGGTGATGTCATGAAGTGATGTCATGAGAGGTGATGTCATGAGGTGTGATGTCATGAGGTGGTGATGTCATGGAGGTGATGTCATGAAGTGATGTCATGAGGTGATGTCATGAGGATGTCATGAGGAGGTGATGTGAGGAGGTGATGATGAGGTGATGTCATAAAGGTGATGTCATGAGGAAGATGTCATGAGGTGATGTCATGAGGAGGTGATGTCAGGGAGGTGATGTCAGGAGTGATGTCATGATGTCATGAGAGGTGATGTCATGAGGTGATGTCATGAGGTGATGTCATGGAGGTGATGTCATAAAGTGATGTCATGAAGTGATGTCATAAGGTGATGTCATGAGAAGTGATGTCATAAAGGTGATGTCAGAAGGTGATGTCATGAAAAGTTGATGTCATGAGGTGATGTCATAAGGTGATTTTATAGGTGATGTCATAAGGTGGTGTCCTATAAATGTGATGTCATGAGGAGGTGATGTCATGAGAAGGTGATATCATGAGGTGATGTTATGAGGAAGTGATGTCATGAGGAGGTGATATGAGGAGGTGATGTCATGAGGTGATGTTATGAGGAAGTGATGTCATGAGGAAGTAATGTCATGAAGAGGTGATGTCATGAGGAAGTGATGCCATGAGGTAATGTCATGAGGTGATGTCATGAAAGGTGATGTCATGAGAAGGTGATGTCATGAGAAAGTGATGTCATGAGAAGGTGATGTCATGAGGAGGTGATTTCATGGAAAGTTGATGTCATGAGGAACTGTCATGAGGAAGTGATGTCATGAGGTGTTGATATCATGGAGTGATGTCATGAGGAGGTGATGTCATAAAAATGTGATGTCATGAAAAAGCCATGTCATGAGGAGTTGATGTCATGGGGAAGTGATGTCATGAAGAAATGATGTCGTTGGGATGTGATGTCATGGGGATGTGATGTCATGAGGTGTTGATGTCATGGGGTGATGTAATAAGAAGGTGATGTCCTGAGTTGATGTCATGAGGAGGTGATGTCATGAGTAGGTGATATCATGATGAGGTGATTTCATAAGGAAGTGATGTCATTAGAAGTGAAGTCATGAGGTGATGATGTCATGAGGTGATGTCATGAGAAAGTGATGTCATGAAAAGGTGATGTCATGAAAATGTGGTGTCATGAGGTGATGTCATCAGGAGATGTCATGAAAAAGTGATGTCAGGAGAAGGTGATGTCATGAGGTGAGGTCATCAGGTGATGCCATGAGAAGATGATGTCATGAAAAAGTGATGTCATAAGAATGTGGTGTGATGAGGTGATGTCATGAGGAGGTGATGTCATGAGGAGGTGATGTCATGAAGTGATGTCATGAGGTGATGTCATGAGGAGGTGATGTCATGAGGTGATGTCATGAGGTGATGTCATGAGAAGGTGATGTCATGAGGATGTCATGAGAGTGATGTCATGAGGTGATGTCATGAGGTGATGTCAAGGTGATGTCATAAGGTGATGTCAAGGTGATGTCATGAGAAGATGATGTCATGAAAGGTGATGTCATGGAGGATGTCATGAGGTGATGTCATGAGGTGATATGAGGAGGTGATGTCATGAGGATGTCATGAAGTGATGTCATGAGGTGATGTCATGAGGTGATGTCATGAGGAGGTGATGTCATGAGAAGTGATGTCATGAGGTGATGTCATGAGAGGTGATGTCATGAGTGATGTCATGATGATGTCATGGAGTGATGTCATGATGTCATGAGGAGGATGTCATGAGGTGATGATGAGGTGATGTCATGAGGAGGTGATGTCATGAGGTGATGTCAAGTTGATGTGATGTCATGAGGATGTGATGTCATGAGAAGGTGATGGCATGAAGAAGTGATGTTGTGAAGAGTTGATGTCAGGGGGATGTTATGTCATGGGGTGGTGATGTCATGGGGAGAAGTCATGAGGTGATTTCATGAGAAGGTGATGTCATGAGGAGGTGATGTCATGAGGATGTGATTTCATGAGAAGGTGATGTCATGAGGTGATGTCATGAGGAAGAGATGTCATGAGAAGGTGATGTCATGAGATTTCATGAGGAAGTGATGTCATGAGGAGGTGATATCATGAGGAGGTGATGTCATGAGGAAGTGATGTCATGAGGTGATGTCATGAGGTGATGTTATGAGGTGATGTCATAAGGTGATGTCAGAGGTGATGTCATGGGGTGATGTCATGAGGTGATGTCATGAGAGTGATGTCATGAGGTGATGTCATGAGGTGATGTCATGAGGAGGTGATCATGAGAGGTGATGTCATGAAAATGATGTCATGAGATGATGTCATGAAGTGATGTCATGAAGTGATGTCATGTGATGTCATGGGGTGATGTCATGAGTGATGTCAGGAGGAGGTGATGTCGTGGGGAAGTGATGTCATGGTGAGGTGATGTCATGGGTAGGTGATGTCATGGAAACGTGATGTTGTGGTGATGTGATGTCATGAGGCAGTGATGTCATGGGGTGATGTCATGAGTGATGTCATGAGAGGTGATGTCATGAGGTGATGTCATGATGTCATGAGAAATGATGTCATGGAGGTGATGTCATGAGTGATGTCATGAAGTGATGTCATGAAAATGATGTCATGAGTTGATGTTATGAGGTGATGCTTTAGGAGGTGAGGTCATGTGAAGGTGATGTCCTGAGGAAGTGATGTGGTGAGGAGGTGATGTCGTGGGGAAGTGATGTTGTAATGAGGTAATGTCATGGGTAGGTGATGTCATGGGAAGATGATGTTATGTGATGTCATGAGGCAGTGATGTCATGGGGTGATGTCATGAGGAATTGATGTCATGAGGTGATGTCATGAGAAGATGATGTCATGAGGAGGTGATGTCATGAGGAGGTAATGTCATGAGAAGGTGAGGTCATGAGGTGATATGAGGAGGTTATGTCATGAGAAAGTGATGTCATGGAATGATGTCATGAAAAGGTCATGTAATGAGGCAGTGATGTCATGAGGAGGTGATGTTATGAGGTGATGTCATGAGGAGGTGATGTCATGAGGAGGTGATGTCATGAGGATGATGTCATGAGAAGGTGATGTCATGAGGTGATGTCACGAGGAGTGATGTATTGAGGAGGTGATGTCATTAGAACAGTAAGTGATGTCATGGGGAGGTGATGTCATGGGGAAGTGATGTCATAAGAAGGTGATGTCATGACGTGTCATGAGGATGATGTCATGAGGGAGTGATGTCATGAGGAGGTGATGTCATGAGGAGTTGATGTCATGAGGAGTTGATGTCATGAAAAGGTGATGTCATCAGGAGGTGATGTCTTAAAAAGGTGATTTCGTGAAGAGGTGATGTCATGGGGTGATGTCATGAGGAGGTGATGTGAGGAGGTGATGTCATGAGGTGATGTCAGGGAGGTGATGTCATGGAGGTGATGTCATGAGGATGTCATGAGTGATGTCATGAAAGGTGATGTCATGATGTCATGAGGTGATATCATGAGGTGATGTCAGGTGATGTCATGAAAATGATGACATGAAAAGGTGATGTCATGAGGTGATGTCATGAGAGGTGATGTCAGGAGGTGATGTCATGGTGATGTCATGGAGTGATGTCATAAGGTGATGTCAAGGAGGTGATGTCATGAGAAATGATGTCATGAGGATGTCATGGGTGATGTCATGAGGTGATGATGTCATGAGGAGTGATGTCATAAGGAGGTGATGTCATGAAGTGATGTCATGAAGTGATGTCATGGGAAGTGATGTCATGAGAAGTGATGTCATGGGTGATGTCATGTGATGTCATGAGAGTGATGTCATGGAGGATGTGATGTCATGAGGTGATGTCATGATGTCATGAGGATGATGTCATGAGGAAGTGATGTCATGGGTGATGTCATGGTGAGGTGATGTCATGGAGGTGATGTGATGAGGTGATGTCATAAGGTGATGTCATGATGTCATGAGAAGATGTCATGAGGATGTCATGAGAAGTGATGTCATGAGGAGGTGATGTCATGAGGTGATGTGATGTCATGAGGAGGATGTCATGAGGTGATGTGATGAGGTGATGTCATGAGGTGATGTTATGAGGTGATGTCATAAGGTGATGTCATAGGTGATGTCATGGGTGATGTCATGAGGTGATGTCATGAGAGTGATGTCATGAGGTGATGTCATGAGGTGATGTCATGGGATGATGTCATGAGAGGTGATGTCATGAAAATGATGTCATGAGATGATGTCATGAAGTGATGTCATGAAGTGATGTCATGTGATGTCATGGGGTGATGTCATGAGTGATGTCAGGAGGAGGTGATGTCATGGAGTGATGTCATGGTGAGGTGATGTCATGAGGATGTCATGGGTGATGTCATGAAGTGATGTCATGTGATGTCATGAGAGTGATGTCATGGGTGATGTCATGAGTGATGTCATGAGAGGTGATGTCATGAGGTGATGTCATGATGTCATGAAAGTGATGTCATAGGAGGTGATGTCATGAGTGATGTCATGAAGTGATGTCATGAAAATGATGTCATGAGGTGATGTCATGAGGTGATATCATGAGGTGATGTCAGGTGATGTCATGGGATGATGTCATGAAAGGTGATGTCATGAGGTGATGTCATGAGAGGTGATGTCATGAGGTGATGTCATGAGGTGATGTCATGAGGTGGTGATGTCATGGAGGTGATGTCATGATGTCATGAGAGGTGATGTCATGATGTCATGAGTGATGTCATGAGGTGATGTCATAGGTGATGTCATGAGATGTGATGTCATGAGAAGTGATGTCATGAGTGATGTCATGAGGTGATGTCATGAAGTGATGTCATGGAGGTGATGTCATGATGAGGTGATGTCATGGGTGATGTCATGAGAAGTGATGTCATGAGGTGATGTGAGGTGATGTCAGAGGAGGTGATGTGATGTCATGAGATGATGTCATGAGAAGGTGATGTCATGGTGATGTCATGGAGGTGATGTCATGAGGTGATGTCATGGAGGTGATGTCATGAAGTGATGTCATGAGGTGATGTGATGTCATGAAAGTGATGTCATGGAGATGATGTCATGAGGAGGATGTCATGAGAAATGATGTCATGATGTCATGAGTGATGTCATGAGGTGATGTCATGGTGAGGTGATGTGATGTCATGAGAGGTGATGTCATGAAAGTGATGTCATGAAGTGATGTCATGTGATGTCATGGAAGTGATGTCATGAAGATGATGTCATGGGTGATGTCATGAAGTGATGTCATGAGGATGTGATGTCATGGAGTGATGTCATGATGTCATGAGATGATGTCATGAGAGATGTCATGAGGTGATGATGTCATGGGGTGATGTCATGGTGAGGTGATGTCATGGAGGTGATGTCATAAAAGGTGATGTCATGAGGTGATGATGTCATGAGTGATGTCATGATGTCATGAGAAGATGTCACGAGGAGGTGGTGCCATGAGAAAATGATGTCATGAGGAGGTGATGTCATGAGGAGGTGATGTCATGAGGAGGTGATGTCAAGCAGGTGATGTCATGAGGACGTGATATGAGGTGATGTCATGAGAAGTGATGTCATGGGAGGATGTCATGAAAGGTGATGTCATGATGATGTCATGGTGATGTCATGAGGATGTCATGAGGATGTCATGAGAAGTGATGTCATGAAGGTGATGTCATGATGATGTCATGGGGTGATGTCATGGGGTGATGTCATGAAGGTGATGTCATGGGAGTGATGTCATGAGGAAGTGATGTCATGATGATGTCATGAGGAGGTGATATCATGAGTGATGTCATAAGGAGGTGATGTCATGAGGTGATGTCATGAGAAGGTGATGTCATGAGGAGGTGATGTGAGGAGGTGATGTGAGGAGGTGATGTCATGAAGGTGATGTCATGTGATGTCATGAAGGTGATGTCAGGTGATGTCATGGAGGTGATGTCATGAGGATGTCATGAGGAGGATGTCATGAGGATGTCATGAGGATGTCATGAGAAGGTGATGTCATGAGAAGGTGATGTCATGAGAAGGTGATGTCATGGGGTGATGTCATGAGTGATGTCATGATGTCATGAAGGTGATGTCATGAGGTGATGTCATGAGGTGATGTCATGAGGTGATGACATGAGGTGATGTCATGATGAGGTGATGTCATGAGGAGGCAATGTCATGGGGTGATGTCATGAGGAGGTGATGTAATGAGGAGGTGATTTTATGAGGTGATGTCATGAAAGTGATGTCATGAGAAGTGATGTCATGAAGAGGTGATGTCATGATGTGATGTCATGAGGATGTCATGAGGAGGTGATCATGAGGTGATGTCATGAGAACTTGATGTAATGAGGTGATGTCATTAGGAGATGATGTCATGAGTGATGTCATGAAAGGTGATGTCATGAGATGATGTCATGGGAGGTGATGTCAGGAGAGGTGATGTCAAGAAGGTTATGTCATGAGAAACTAATGTCATGAAGAGGTGATATCATGAGGTGAGGTCTTCAGGTGATGCCATGAAGTGATGATGTCATGAGGAGGTGATGTCATAAAGAGATGATGTCAGGAGAGGGTGATGTCATGAGAATGTGATTTCAGGAGGAGTGATGTCATGAGAAGGTGATTTCTTGAGTTTGTGATGTCATGAGGTGATGTTTTGAGGAGGTGATGTCATGAGAACGTGATGTCATGAAGTGATGTCATGAAGTATGTCATGAGGAGTTGATGTCATAAGAAAGTGATATCATGAAGAGGTGATGTCATGAGTGATGTCATAAGGAGGTGATGTCATGAGGTGATGATGTCATGGAAGGTGATGTCAGAAAGTGATGTCATGAGGTGATGTCATGAGGTGATGTCAAGGAGGTGATGTCATGAGTAAGTGGTGTCATGAGGAGGTGATGTCATGAAGAGGTGATGTCATAAGGTGATGTCATGAGGTGATGTCATGAGGAGGTGATTTCATGAGGAGGTGATGTCATGAGGAGGTGATGTCATGAGAAAGTGATGTCATGAGGTGATGTCATGAGAAGGTGATTTCAGGAGAAGGTGATGTCATAAAAAGGTGATGTCATGAAAAGTTGATGTCATGAAAAGTTGATGTCATGAAAAGGTAATGTCATGAGGTGATGTCATGAGGTGATGATGTCATGAGGTGTGATGTCATGAAAGGTGATGTCATGAGAGGTGATGTCATGAGAATGATGTCATGAGAGGTGATGTCAAGAGGTGATGTCATGAGGATGTGATGTCATGAGAAGGTGATATCATTAGGTGATATTATGAGAAAGTGATGTCATGAGGAGGTGATGTCATGAGAAGGTGATTTCATGAGGAGGTGATGTCATGAGAAGTTGATATCATAAAATGATGTCATGAGGTCATGTCATGAAAAAGTGATGTCATAAGCAGGTGATGTCTTGAAGTGGCAGTGTCATGATATAATGTAATGAGGAGGTGATATCATGAGGAAGTGATGTCATGAGGTGATGTCTTTAAGAGGTGATGTCATGAGAAAGTGATTTCATAAAGAGGTGATGTCATGGGTTAATTTCATAAGGAGGTGATGTCATGAGAATTTGATGTTATGAGGAGGGTGATATAATGAGGTGATGTCATCAGCTGTTGTCATGAAGAAGTGATGTCATGAGAAGGTGATGTCATTAGGTGATGTCATAAGATGATGTCATGATGAGGTGATGCCATGAGAAAGTTATGTCATGTGATGGTTATGTCATAGGGTTGTGTCATGAGGAGGTGATGTCATGAAGAGGTGATGTCATGAAGATGTGATGTCATGAGAAAGTGAATTCATGAGGAAGTGATGTCATAAAGAGGTGTTGTCTTTAGAAAGTGATGTTTTGAGGTGATATTATGGGGAATTAATGTCATGAGAAGGTGATGTCATGAGGAGAGGATGTCATGAAATGATATCATTGGGATGTGATGTCATGAGGAGGTGATGTCATGAAAGTGATGTCATGATGTCATGAGGTGATGTCACAGGAGAGGTGATGTCATGAGGATGTCATGGGGAAGTGATGTCATGGGGAAGTGATGTCATGAGGAAGTGATGTCATGAAATGATGTCACGAGGTGATGTCTTTATGAGGTAATGTCATGAGGAGGTGATGTCATGAAGTGATGTCATAAGGTGGTGATGTCATGAGGAGGTGATTTCATGAGGTGATGTCATGAGGAAGTGATGTCATGAAATGATGTCATGGAGGTGATGTCAGGTGATGTCATGGGGTGATGTCATGAAGTTATGTCATGAGAAGGTGATGTCATGAGGAGGTGATATCATGAGGTTATGTCATAAGGTGATGTCATCAGGAAGTGATGTCATGAAAAAGTGATGTCATGAGAAAGTGATGTCATGAGGAAGTGATGTCATGAAAAGTGATGTTATGAGGAAGTGATGTCATGAGGAGGTGATGTCATAAGGTGATAAGGACATGATGTTAAGATAAAGTGATGTCATAAGTAACTGATGTCATGGGGAGGAGAGGTCATGATGAGGTGATGTCATGAAAAGGTGATGTCATGAGGAGGTGATGTCATGAGAAGTGATGTCATGAAAAAATGATGTCATGAGGAAGTGATGTAATGAGGTGATGTCATGAAGTGATGTCATGAGAAAGTGATGTCATGAGAAGGTGATGTCATGAGGATGTGATGTCATGAAAAGGTGATGTCATGAGGTGATGTCATGAGAAGTGATGTCATGAGGAGGTGATGTCATGAGGAGGTGATGTCATGAGGAGTGATGTCATGAGATGGTGATATCATGAGGTGATTTCATGAGGAGGTGATGTCATGAGAAGTGATGTCATGAGGAGGTGATGTCATGAGGTGATGTCATGAGGAGGTGATGTCATGGGGTGATGTCATGAGGAGGTGATGTCATGAAAAGGTGATTTTGTGAGGAGGTGATGTCAGAGGTGATGTCATGAAATGATGTCATGAGGTGATGATGTCATGAGGTGTGATGTCATGAGAGGATGTCATGAGAGGTGATGTCATGAGGAGGTGATGAGGTGATGTCAAGGTGATGTCATGGTGAGGTGATGTGAGGTGATGTCACAGGAGAGGTGATATCATGATGTCATGAGGAAGTGATGTCATGAGGATGTCATGAGAGGTGATGTCATGAGGTGATGTTATGAGGAGGTGATGATGTCATGAGTGATGTCATGAAGTGATGTCATGAGATGTCATGAGGTGGTGATGTCATGATGTAATGTCCTGAGAAATTGATGTCATGAGAATGTGATGTCATAATATGGTGATGTCTTGGGGTAATGTCATCAGAAGGAGATGTCATGAGGAGGTAATGTCATGAGTAGGTGACATCATGAGGTGATGTCATGAAGTGATGTCATGAGGAGGTGTTGTCTCAAGGAGGTGATTTCGTGAGTTTATGTCATGACAAAGTGATGTAATGAGGAGGTAATGTCATGAGGTGATGACGAGGTGATGTCATGAGCAGGTGAGGTCATGAGAAGGTGATTTCATGGTGTGATGTCATGAGGAGGTGATGTCATGAGGAGGTGATGTCATGAGGTGATGTCATGAGGTGATTTCATGAGGAAGTGATGTCATGAGGAAGTGATGTCATGAGGAGGTGATGTCATGAGGATGTCATGAGTGATGTCATGGGAAGTGATGTCATGAAAAGGTGATGTCATGAGGTGATATCATGAGGAAGTGATGTCATGAGGAGGTGATGTCATGGGGTGATGTCATGAGGAGGTGATGTCATGAGGAGGTGATGTCATGATGTGATGTCATGGAGGTGATGTCATGAGGTGATGTCATGAGAGTGATGTCATGAGGTGATGTCATGAGGAGATGTCATGAGGTGATGATGTCATGGGAGTGATGTCATGAGTGATGTCATGAGGTGATGTCATGAGGATGTGATGTCATGGGGTGATGTCATGGTGAGGTGATGTCATGGGGTGATGTCATGGTGAGGTGATGTCAAGGAGGTGATGTCATGAAGAGGTGATGTCATGAGGATGTCATGAAGTGATGTCATGAGGAAATATTATAGGAAGATGATGTCATGAGGAGGTGATGTCATGAGGAGGTGATGTCATGAGGTGATGTCATGAGGTGATTTCATGAGGAAGTGAATTCATAAGGAATTGATGTTATGAGGAGGTGTTGTCTTTAGGAAGTGATGTAATGAGTTGATGTCATGGGGAAGTGATGTCCTGAAAAGGTGATGTCATGAGGTGATATCATGAGGAAGTGATGTAATGAGGAGGTGATGTCATGGGGTCATGTCATGAGGAGGTGATGTCATGAGGAGGTGATGTCATGATGTGATGTCATAAGGAGGTGATGTCATGAGGTGATGTCATGAGAGTGATGTCATGAGGTGATGTCATGGGAGTGATGTCATGAAGTGATGTCATGATGATGTCATGAGGATGTGATGTCATGAGTGATGTCATGAGGTGATGATGTCATGATGTGATGTCATGGGGTGATGTCATGGTGAGGTGATGTCATGGGGTGATGTCATGGTGAGGTGATGTCAAGGAGGTGATGTCATGAAGAGGTGATGTCATGAGGATGTCATGAAGTGATGTCATGAGGAAATATTATAGGAAGATGATGTCATGAGGATGTGATGTCCTGGGGGGTGATGTCACAGGAAAGGTGATGTCATGGAGAGGTGATGTCATGAGTGATGTCATGGAGTGATGTCATGATGTCATGAGAGTGATGTCATGATGATGTCATGAAGTGATGTCATGGGGAAGTGATGTCATGGGGTGATGTCATGGGGTGATGTCATGAGAAGGTGATGTCATGGAGGTGATGTCATAAGGTGATGTCATGGGAGGTGATGTCATGAGAAGGTGATGTCATAAGGTGATGTCATGAGGTGATGTCAGAGGTGATGTCATGGTGAGGTGATGTCATAAGGTGATGTCATGGGAGGTGATGTCAGAGGTGATGTCATGAGAAGGTGATGTCATAAGGTGATGTCAAGGTGATGTCATAAGGTGATGTCATGAGGTGATTTCATGAGAAAGTGATGTCATGAGGAGGTGATGTCATGAGTGATGTCATAGGTGATGTCATGAGGAAGTGATGTCATGAGATGTCATGAGGTGATGTGAGGTGATGTCATGGTGATGTCATGAAAATGATGTCATGAGATGTCATGAGAAGTGATGTCATGATGATGTCATGAAAAGTGATGTCATGAGGTGATGTCAGAGGTGATGTCATGATGTGATGTCATGAGAAGTGATGTCATGAGGTGATGTCATGAGATGTCATGAGGAAGTGATGTCATGATGATGTCATGATGTGATGTCATGAGGAGGAGGTGATGTCTGAGGTGATGTCATGAGGTGATCATGAGGTGATGTCATGAAAATGATGTCATGAGAGTGATGTCATAAGGTGATGTCATGATGTCATGAGGAGGTGATGTCATAGGTGATGTCATGAGGTGGTGATGTCATGAAGTGATGTCATAAGGTGATGTCATGGTGATGTCATGATGTGATGTCATGAGATGATGTCATGAGAAGATGTCATAAGGTGATGTCATGAGGATGTCATGAGGATGATGTCATGAGGAAGTGATGTCATGGGGTGATGTCATGAGTGATGTCATGAGGATGTGATGTCATGAGGATGTCATGAGGATGTGATGTCATGAGTGATGTCATGAAATGATGTCATGAGGATGATGTCATGAGGATGATTTATATTCCTTTGAGTATATACCCAGTGATATGGTCTGGCTGTGTCCCCATCCAAATCTCATCTTGAGTTGTAGTTCCCATAATCCCCAGGTGTCATGGGAGGTGATGTCAGGAGGTGATGTCATGAGAAGTGATGTCATGGGGTGATGTCATGAGGATGTGATGTCATGAGGAGTGATGTCATGAGTGATGTCATGAGAAGTGATGTCATGGGGTGATGTCATGGGAGGTGATGTCATGAGAGTGATGTCATGAGAAGGTGATGTCATGAAATGATGTCATGAGGATGTGATGTCATGAGTGATGTCATGAAATGATGTCATGAGAAGTGATGTCATAAGGTGATGTCATGAGGATGTCATGAGAGTGATGTCATGAAAAGGTGATGTCATGAGTGATGTCATGGGGTGATGTCATGAGGAGTGATGTCATGAGGATGATGTCATGAGAAGTGATGTCATGAGAGTGATGTCATGAGAAGTGATGTCATGAGAGGTGATGTCATGAGAAGTGATGTCATGGGGTGATGTCATGGGGTGATGTCATGAGGATGTGATGTCATGAGGATGTGATGTCATGAGGAAGTGATGTCATGAGAAGTGATGTCATGAGGATGATGTCATGAGGATGTCATGAGAGGTGATGTCATGAAGTGATGTCATGAGGATGTCATGAGGATGTGATGTCATGAGTGATGTCATGAGTGATGTCATGAGAAGTGATGTCATGAGGAGGTGATGTCATGAGTGATGTCATGGGGTGATGTCATGAGAAGTGATGTCATGAAAAGGTGATGTCATGGGGTGATGTCATGGGGTGATGTCATGAGGATGTCATGAGGATGATGTCATGAGGATGATGTCATGAGGATGTGATGTCATGAGGTGATGTCATGAGAGGTGATGTCATGAGAAGTGATGTCATGAGTGATGTCATGGGGTGATGTCATGAGAAGGTGATGTCATGGGGTGATGTCATGAGGATGATGTCATGAGAGTGATGTCATGAAGTGATGTCATGGGGTGATGTCATGAGTGATGTCATGAGGTGATGTCATGGGGTGATGTCATGAGAAGTGATGTCATGAGGATGATGTCATGAGGATGTCATGAGGATGTGATGTCATGAGGTGATGTCATAAGGTGATGTCATGAGGATGATGTCATGAGGATGTGATGTCATGAGAAGGTGATGTCATGAGGATGTCATGAGGATGTGATGTCATGAGGATGTGATGTCATGAGGATGTCATGAGGTGATGTCATGAGGAGTGATGTCATGAGTGATGTCATGAGAAGTGATGTCATAAGGTGATGTCATGAGGATGTCATGAGGATGATGTCATGAGGTGATGTCATGGGGTGATGTCATGAGAAGTGATGTCATGAGGATGATGTCATGAGAAGTGATGTCATGAGGTGATGTCATGTGATGTCATGAGAAGGTGATGTCTTGATTTGATGTCTTTTGGACATGATTTAAAAGTTTTTCTTAGTTTTATAAAGAATGTCATGGTAGTTTGATAGGAATAATGTTGATGTATACATGAAGATATTGATTCTTCATCATGAGCATGATGTTTTAAAATTTGTTCGTGGTGATTTCATGGTGAGCAGTGGTTTGAGTTCTCCTTGAGAGAGATCTTTCATGAGATGTATGATATCTTATGTCATTAGGAGTTGTGAATAAGATTGATGTCAAGGAGGCTTTTGTTAATGTTGAAAAAGATATTTTTTGAGAGAGTGATGTTCAGGCTGAGGGAGTGATGTGGTGATGTAAGAAGGAAGTGATTTTAGTCATGTGGAGCTGAGATTACAGGCATGTGAAGATGAGTTTCTTTGTATGTCAGAGATGGAATTTGGCATGTTATGGTGGTTGAAGGTGATGTCATGAAAAGTGTAGGGATTACAGGTGTGAGATGTGTGCTGAAATAAACAATTTAAAGAGGTGTGTCTGGCAGTGATGTTAGGAAGAGGATGTCATGAGAGAAGTGATACGGGAGAGTGATGTCATGATGATGTCATGAGGTGATGTCATGAGAGTGATGAAGGTGTGATGTCATATGAAGGTGATGTCATGAAGTGATGTCATGGGATGTCATGAGGAGGTGATGTCATGAGAAGAAAATGTCATGAGGTGATGTCATGAGAAAGTGATGTCATAAGAAGGTGATCCGATGAGGTGATATCATGAGGAGGTGATGTCATGATGTGATGTCATGTAAAGATGATGTCATGAGGAGGTAATGTTACATAGTGATGTCATGAGAAGTTGATGTCATGAGGAGTTGATGCCATGAGGAGGTGATGTCATGGGTGATGTCATGAGAAGGTGATTTCATGAGAAGGTGATGTCATGAGGAATTCATGTCATGAAAAGCTGATGTTGTCAGGAGGTGATGTCGTGAGGACATGATGTCAAGAAAAAGTGATTTCATAAGTAAGTGATATCATGAGGTGGTGATGTCATAAGGAGGTGATTTCATGAAAAGATGATGTCATAAGGAGGTGATGTCATGAGGTGATGTCATGAGGTGATGTCATGAGAGGTGATGTTGT